>JAOVYV010000045.1:24126480-24140775 GCA_025674545.1 Hassar affinis | reverse complement strand
GAACTAGTTTTGATGCCTTCAGTGAGAATCTACAATGTAAATAGTCATGAAAATAAAGAAAACGCATTGAATGAGAACGTGTGTCCAAACTTTTGGCCTGTACTGTCTAATAATGTTTTATATTAGTTATTGTAGTCAGAGATTTGATTTGTGCCATTAAGCATTGTGTTTTAATCTATGTTCACTTTTACATGTACACCATAATACACAGGAGTTTGATTTGAGCAGGAGCAAAAGAGAGAGAGAGAGAGGAGAGATCTCTAAATGATATATGTAGCTTGCTTCTTATAGGTGCACCGTATCGTCATGAGCTACTTGATATTCCCATGGAAACCAGACGTGATGCTGTGAAATGGCCAGGCCAAAATGGCTTCCAAAATGTAAGTTGCATGCTGATGCAAGCTGATGTTACAGCCCAAAACCTCCCACATGCATCAAACTAGATGATACTTATTTGATAAACAATTGTATTGTATTGTTTTTATGTGCAATCTAATATATTTGCACCATTAATGTTTTTTTTCTATATCAATTATATAGAATAAAACAATGTCTATATTTTAGGCATAGGGGATAATGTGTAACCATGAACTCATCATAAAATTCAGTATAATTAAAAGGTGGCGTTTAATAATGTCATAATCTTGGTACTAAGAATTGAATTGAGAATTGAGTCTTTTAATGACTTTAAAAAAATATCTTAATTGTTCTTTTGTCTTTGTTCTATGTTCAAACCAACTAAAATTTTACATTTAGCAATATATTATTTGGTGTGCATGACCTAGAAAAGCATGATGAGTAATTTCATCATTCAAGTGCTACATATACAATGACTTTGTGTACATACAAAACAATGCAGTTGAATGCCCCACTTCTGAAACCAAAGCTATGCGGTGTATAGTATAGCCTACAGCAGTGAACTACATCTCAACAACTCAAACAATACATTTTTAGATGCTTGTCTGTGACAATTCTTCTGAGACATTCTTGCCCTCTGAACCTTAGCACATTAAGGCAGTAAAAGGAGAAACTCAGGTGTTTTACCCCAAGGCTCCAAAAACATTGTGTCCAAACCTAACACTGCGAGACTGGAAAAGCACTCTGCTGGAGCGGACTGCCAATGTGCTGCGCAACCTGGAGAAGTCCCAGTGGCTCACTTCTTATCAGCTACACTACACAGGTCTAGTATATATCATATCAATACAAAGGTGTGCTCAGAATACATATGGATATAATGTAGCAAAAAAATGGGACCTCAGTATTGTAGATGTTCACGAGGCACTGCTATTCAACCATAAAGGGAAGCTCGGATTCTCACTGCCTAATTGTGCTATTACAGGTGTAGGTGGGAGTGCATTTGGCTTTTTTATTTGACAGGGATGAGGGCTCCTTTCTTTCAGAACAATACAATCAAGAAACCAGTCAGTCAGGGTTGCCTGCAGAATCATAAGTGGAAAGTCAGGCAGAACTAGCTGTTCAAATTCCGCCTATGCTGCCTGCCTGTTTAAAATAATTCAGTAGCAGATGCATGCTTTTGAAGAAAGTCATTGTGCTGTTATGCACCAATCATAGAGTTCGCCATGCTCTTTTTTTAAAATGTAAAATTTTGAACACTAGTAGATACATATGTCCCACAATAAATTCAAATAGAAATTAATATACCTGAAAGATTTGCATTAAATAAAGAGTTACTATTAAACAAAAAACCTAATGTTCTTAGTGGTAAATGTTATCAATATAGCAATGGACTAATATAGCGTTCTGGGCTCTTTTCCAGGAACTGGACCCACTAACCCTATAAAACTGGATGACTTTAACGAGAAGACAATCAGCTTGATTACAGGAGAAACAAACCCTTACACAACACAGCTGGTATGAAATACATATGCAGCACAATTTCAATAGAGAACTTAGGTAAACATACTGCTACTCATTGTCCACTGTTTGTTTTTCCATTTATTCATTCAACCATCAAGTTATATTTTATGTCCTTTTAATCAGTGTTTCCTCACTCTCTGTTCCCTGACCTGTGTTTTCACCACTGGGGAGTCTGAATGAACACTGAATACTGAATACTGAACTTTGATATTTGTCACAGAGGGAACGATCCTATCCTGTTTTCTTGCCCCCTCGTCCACTTGAAGGACGCAAAGCCAGGATCCTGCAGAACCGACGTCATCTGGAGAACCCATGCCCTCCCTACTCACCTTTATTCCCCCCAGAGCCTCCTGATATGGGCAATGTTTTTACACAAACACATGGACCACTAGACCCTGCTGCTGAGACGATCCCCGTGCTGGACAATATGCAGCCTGAACCATATAGTGCCAGACTCAAGAATGAGGCTTTCAACCAGGTTAACGCATCAAGTCAAACATGTCGGGTGATATCTAACAACACTGCCTCCACGTGTGCTGTGTGCTGTGAAGGAAATTGTGTCTGCAAGCTATCTGATTCAGATGGCACTAAACCACAAACAAGCATCGACAAGCCTGCTTTGATACTAAATGAGACAGAGAATGTCAAGATGGAACCAGTTTTTGCACAACACACGTTTCAGGCGACGGTGCAAGAGAAGGGAATGAACCAGAGAGATCTGTCCAATAGCAGAACCCAGAACTATGTGGTAGAAAATAATGCTTTTGAGCCTAAGTGCACAGCACCACCCAGTGCAGAGGAGACAGAGAGGCATGTGCGCTTTAAGCAAACAGTGAAAGACTTTGAAGAGGAGGAGAAAATGAAGGAGGCTGCTTGTATTCCTCCCATCTATCCACGCTTCCCAAGAAGCACCTTTGGGCATGGAGTAAAGAGTAACAGCAGGGATTTGGGGTCTGATCTGCTGGAGCTTCAAGACTCTTTTAGCCGAACAAAGGCCCACCAAAATTTCCGTGAGTCCATGCAGGATGCCACTGTAGACCTCAGGGACAACCATTACACTGGGAAAAAGCATTTCTTCTACGGCTTCAACTCTTACTATTTTTGTAACTGAAAAAGTAGAGCTGCTGGAAATTGGAATGAATGCTTCTGATGGTAGACCTAGTTAAGAGGTCTGTTAAATGCCCTAAATATATCTATATACCATTAATGGCTCTAATGCATCCTAAATTCTAATTTTCTTTCCAGTACTTTATTTTGATTTGTGTACATGTGAGTTTAAATATAATAAACCATTGCAGTGAGAGCTGTGCTAAATATTAAGAATGCTAGTGTCTTTAAAGGCAGGACTGTTACTTTCCATGCATAACTGGAGACAGTTTGGACAATCTGCAATCCATTTCTATAGAAAGGTGCTACACTGTCCTTAACCATCCTGTGAACAATTTTCTGCTTATTCCCACTTTTCTTTCATTAGAGCTCTTTGAAACTAGTGAAAGGCATGACTTGCTGTGTGTCCTTGAGAAGACAACACATGCTTTTGTTCTGCCTTGCGTAAGCCTGAGGCATTCCATCAGGCTGAGCTGTACTCAGCAGTGCTGAATGTTCCTATTCACATCCTCTTTGCATGCAGTCATATTCATCTGCAGAAAATGAGTGCTGTTTATGAGACATAGGGGTAACTTTGGGACATTGGACTATGCTTTTGGTACCTAGTGTTACAAAGTCAGAAAGCTCTACTACCACATGTTCAACTATGCTAATTTTTGTATTAAAACAGCAATGGTAAATCGTATGCTATATTTACCCTGATTTATGTCATATTAATGTATAGTAGTAATGCATAAACAAAGCCTGAGCCTGGATCTCTCTCTCACACACACACATATGCACACACACACATGCACTCAGCATGAATTCTGAAAGTTGGGCATCAAACTGTTAAGCACTGATAGCAATATCTTTCATTTTTGCATGATAACATATTTTTTCCTGTGATTTATTTTTTTCCTACACTGTCTGGGAGAACCACTAAAGGTTCTATGCAGCACCCCACAACAGTGTTTTCGTATCAAAAAGAAAGTAGAAAAAGAACCAATTTCCAAACCTTACTATTCTATTAACCTATTTTTAAAAAACCTTTAGACAAAATCTTCAACACTGATAAAAAAAACTGTATTATGTATATTGTAAGTATATTAATAACGTTTATTAAGTAATGGGTGTTAATGGGAAAACACACCAGATTTGACTAAAAATACAAATTATATATTTCCTTGTTGCAGTGCAAAAAAACATCCACTAGATGGCATAAATCAACCGTTTATTGTATCCCTTTTACAGCGCATGTAGTACTGTGAGCCATCTTCTCTAAATGTTCACATGTTGCTCCTTTCATGAACACTAAACTTATCCCTGATGATTTTCCTATAGGATTCATTCAATCCATCCCTGATCTAATCAGGCCACTCAGTCAGAAGGATCAGATCATGTAAGATCAGGGCTGGAATGTTATGGGAAAGCAGATGTCTTTCCTGTTGGATCAGTGTTCACTTATTTCTTACCTAAAATGAGGTAAAACATGAATATTACACGTCATTTATATACACTGATGTACCAGAAAAACTGGTATAAAATACATAACAATGCCACCTATGCACGCCATTGGACCAGTGTGTATAGAAAGCAATAGACATCTATAGAAACTTCTAGAGCTATCTCCTCCAATAGAAAAATGTGAATGATCACATTTATGTGACTTTCAATGCTGTTTAATAGTTGGTGATGGTGACTTGGTGAACGTGACCAGCGTCGGCTGCCAAGAAACATTTCACGTGATATCCGTAAGACACTGCCTCAAGTAACATCGGAATTCAATGCTGGGGCCTCAACAGACATCATTGTGAGGACTGTGCAGTGTTCCCTCCAAGATCCCGTGGGGGACCTACCAAGTATTATACCAGTTTTTCTGGTACGTCAGGGTAGTTTTACTATCATAGATTGTGATGCAAGACATATTTAAACACTCCTGGCTTATCTATGACAGAAGCTTCAGTTTGATCACATCCAAATTTGATTTGTGTTAGATTTCAGTTGAATTCTGTATGACAGTTATAGTGCTGAGAGACAGCAATACGCCTCCTGGATAAATAAAATGCTGATAAACCCTACAAATTTATACTAGGCTCATGCATATTTAGGTGGTTGCAGGACTGCGGTGTGGTAAAAGCCCACAAGGCTTACACAATCACACATAGCCGCTTCTGATGAATGAGTGCTTGTTCTTGTGACACACCTCAGCCTTTTCTGTGATGAGGCAGCGTGTGTAGTACCCAAGCAATGAGCTAAAAATACACACTCCATTTCAAACACACCCCCACAACAACCATCATGCTGGATCATGACTAACAATCTATATAGTGTCACTTATTCATAAAATTTCTAATACTGCATACAATCTTGTTTATTAAAAAAAAAACCAGATATTTGTAGGTGTTTAAAGAATGTTTTATATCATTTTCAAACATTTTAAATGAATGTACCAAAATATCCACTGCCTTTCCTAATGGAAGTCCTTTTGGCCTTGTTAACATTCAAACTTTTTAAAGGAAGGTAGATTCCATGAGGAATTTACTCATTTGTATCCATGCATGAGACATTCAGTATCACTTTCCTTCCTCGCCCAACATTTATCCTCTTATTGGTGTTGTCATGGTGATGAAGGGACTATACTGGGTAAAAATGAGCAGATGTAGACCACATTTAGCAGGAGGATATGGCATACTGTATACATGCTAGCAAGTGGATCTTGGAGTGGAATTTTTTGTAAACATTTTATAATTTTAAATAGCTTTATTTAAAAACGGATACAAGGACAGATCGTAATATTACACCTCAAGCATTCAAGTAGTTTCCAGCCATCAAAATGTTATATGAATTGATCTGAATATCAGATTTAATTAAGATATGACATAACAGGGAGTACCTCAGGTATCCAGTTAGGTCATGAACATGAAAGGGGAGTTCTGTGTGCAGTAGCTCCCATGGATCTGAGAAATAAAAGCACACCTTGAGCTAATTTTCAAAATATCACACTCACCTCATCCTCACTCACAGGTTCTTCGGTGCTTTATACTAGCCAATGTTCCTAATATCAGTAACAGAAATGTAAGGTCACAATAAATCACATAAAATTTACTTCCAGGATCTGAAAGTGCCTTGTACCACTAGTTGCCAAAGTGGGTCAAGGTGTCTGTGAAGCTTAGACAACGAGTGGTTTTATTATTTTTGTCCTCCTTCTTGTTCTCCTTGTTTTTCTGGCACACACACACATTTATACAGTACTGTGAAAACATTTTAGGCACTTTAGGCACTAAGAATGCTTTAAAAAATGGAAGTGTTAATAGTTTATTTTCATCAATTAACAAAATGCAGTGAATGAACAAAAGAGAAATCTAAATCAAATCACTATTTGGTGTGACCACCCTTTACTTTCAGAACAGCATCACTTCAAGGACTTCTTGTTCTTGTTGATGCTGAAGATAGTTCTTAATGACATTGGCTGTATGGTTGATGGTCGTTGTCCTGCTGCAGAATAAATTTGGGGCCAAACATACACCTCCCTGGTGGTACTGCATGATGGATAAGTATCTGCCTATATTTCTCAGCATTGAGGACACCATTAATCCTGACCAAATCTCCAACTCCATTTGCAGAAATGCAGCCCCAAACTTGCAAGGATCCTCCACCATGCTTCACTGTTGCCTGCAGACATTAATTATTGTACTGCTCTCCAGCCCTTTAGTGGACAACTGCCTTCTACTACAGCCAAATATTTCACATTTTGACTCCTCAGACCAGAGCACCGGCTGCTATTTTTCTGCATCACAGTTCCTATGTTTTCGTGCACAGTTGAGTCACTTGGCCTTCTTTCCATGTCCAAGGTACGGCTTTTTGGACTCTTCAATGTAGACCACTTCTGGCCAGAATTCTCAGAACAGTAGAAGGGTGTACCTGGGCCCCACTGGTTTCTGCCAGTTCTGAGCTGATGGTGCTGCTGGACATCTTCTGATTTTGAAAGGCAATAAGCTTGATGTGTTTGTCATCTGCTGCATTAAGTTTCCTTGGCTGACCACTGCGTCTACGATCCTCAATGTTGGCAGTTTCTTTGTGCTTGTTCAAAACAGCTTGAAACCCCAGTCTGCTTTGAAATCTTTGTCTTGGAGTGCCCTTGCTGATGCAGTATTGTATAGCACCTTGTGTCTTTTTGCTGTGCTCAGTCTTGCCATGGTGTATGACCTTCTTAGTTTGCAGCATATTTCCACACCTGCCTAAAACTTTTGTGCACAGTACTGTATCATATATATCAAATATATAGGTTTTTATTTATATAGGTTTCATAAATTACTTGATTTGAATGGGCTTAATCAAAACCTTAATACCTCAAACAAGTATCCTTATTAATAACGTTAACTTAATTCTAATGAACATTCCTATAAAACATGTTCAGTCTGTTGGAAAAGTTCATTCATACATGCATTTGGATTCTGATTCTGATATATAGATAATTAGATAATTTCGTGAAACGGGTTGGAGGAGTTGGCTTGCTGTGCAGTATTGAACACTCACGGGAACACATTTGCAGTTCATTCAAATGGGCGGCCGCCGCTGGGAGAAGCTGCGCCTGCGTCACGGAACGACGTGGCCAGAGAGGCGTAGCCCCGCCCACTATTACAACACAGCCCCTCTTATTGGCTTAGACTCGTGTCAATCAGTGTGCGATCGCCCAGCCCCACCTGGTTGTGGACTGCTCTTTCTGAAAGTAGGCGCTCATCGGACATGACATCCTCACTCCTGGGTAGATGATACCGCTGCAGCGAAATTCATCAGAAGAACGGAAATACATGTTCATCTTGTACATACACAGCTCTGCTTCTTAATCGGGAGAAAGTGTGATAGTGGGTAGAACTGCACTAGTTTTCTAACTCTACGGTGTTTCCCCTGTATTACACGTTTAATCCAAAGTAGCGAAATAGTATATAGTGTACTTTTGACTTTTTTACGGCGTGTCCGTCCGTTTTTGCCTGCGAACCCCATGTCTCACACGCAGACCACTTCACTTTGCGTCGTTGGCGGAAATCGGAACTGATACACGCTTCTGCTCGGGTGCAAGTGGGTAAGTGACGCTGCCTTACACTTTCTCATAACCAGTGCTTATGGTGTGCACCGCCAAGAGCACGCTTATACCTGACGAGGCATGTCCTGTAAACTTAGCCCTTTAGGATCAGAAAAAAGTTTCTTAAAGCTGCTTTAGACAGGTAACGCTTCCAAGCTTCATAAAGGAGAACTTTCACGATTGTAGGTTGTTCCGGGAACGTTTCGTATCGCTTCTCTATGAAAATCGTATTTTTCTGAGTTCCCGTTTGGTTTTCCAGATTATTTCTCATACCGCTTCTCTGGCAGTTGCTCATGATGGTACACCTTCACCTTCAAACGTTCCTCTACCTTATAAATAATTTGCAATACTGTGTCTCTGTGTTAACGTTCCCTAACGCTTGGGAACGTGCTCTGGACCATCCCTCTACAAACTTGTAACTATACGGATATAAACATGACTGGTTGTCATAACGTTCCTATTACCTTTGTGTGCAACAGGACCGTGTAACGACATAACAACCATACTATTAATAATATTCATAATCATTTTTATAAACATGATGTGGCATGAAGTAGGTAGTGTTGCCCCCTCACAGGTCCAGGGTTCGAACCTGTGTTTGAGTTACTGTCTGTGTGGAGTTACGCATGTTCTTCACATGTTCGCATAGGCTTCCTCAGGGATTTCTGGTTTCCACTCACTGATCAAAGCCATGCAGGTGGGTGGATTGGCTACACTAAACTGCCCCATAGTGTGTATGAGTGTATAGTGAACTTCAATGGCCCTGCGTCCCGTTCAGAGTGTATTCTCCAGACTTCTGCCCACTGTCCTTACGGGGGGCTTCAGATTCACCACGACCCTGTTCAGGACAACACAGTTACTGAAAATGTATGAAGCAATACTACTACTATGTTGACCATTATGAAATTGGTCCCAGAAATATAAACAAAATGAAACCAATTGGTAATGCATTGTTTGCTGGGTTGCATGGAACCTTTTGGGGTTTCCCAAAGAGACATTTTATAAAGTGATCAGACTCAACCTTGTCAGAGGGTTAGACATTTCAGAGCCGAAGGTATGAAGATAAGTTTAATCTTTTACACGTTTCTTTGGGTGTTCATGCAATACCCAAGGGACAACATCAACTCTGGACAATGCCTGGAGTTTCCCTTTCACACGTAGCACACAACAGGAGATTATCTGTGTTAGATGCTTTCTCACTTACTGGAAATACTCTGCTTGGTTTAGTTGAGGGGTGGGGGCTGTGTAAAATATGCAGGAGGCAGGACATTATAAAAGCATGCACTGAAATTGCTGGGATAATAACAACCGCTTGGTCATAACAACCGAGTCTCTTGCTATTCCTTGAATATGTCTGATGATTTCACCTTAGCGACAGTGGTTCCTGACACTTTTCAGAAACTGTTATTTCTTTCTGGGCTCACACAGACACATACATGTACAATAACAGTGCTGCACTGCTCCACTCTCTTCCTGGTCCAAACTTTCTATGAAAGCAGATAGAGACATACACACTAGTAACTTGCCTCTAATGAGCCACAGGTGAGAATCATCTTGTGTTACCTGCTGGTTAAACATGCTTCTCTCCGTTCACAGACAATGTTCTACCATGTCCCAGCTGCTTCAGTGACCTTTCTTTATCATTTTCAGATTTTTGTATTCTTCCAGTTTTGTGCATGGTGATCATCACCACACCTATTCTCTAGCTGTGATTTCTCTGGGCATTGACCTGCTCCATTTACACTTGGGCACAGTCAGGCATGGAATTTGTACTTCACACACATATAGATCCCGGGTAATGTCTAGATAAGTTCAGGTGGGGGTTGTCTTCAGGACACTTCTTTCCTTGGGTAGGCAACATGACAAAAACATCATCATAGTACTCTTCATACTAGATACACTGAAATACCAGAAAAACTGGTACATACTTGGTAGGTCCCCTATGGGATCTTGGACGGAATGTTGCACAGTCCTCACGCTGATGTTTGTTGAGGCCCAAGCATTGAATTCTGATGTTACTTGAGGCAGTGTTGCACGCCTATCATGTGAAATTATTCATGCCATGTTCATGGTCAAGTTCACCCAGAGTCTTTTTACAGCCACACTACTGTCGGAAGTTTGAGGTTTTGCTGAAATTCTTGTAGTAATGGTAAACCCTTACAATGCTTGTACGAGAAAATCCAAACTTTGCTTCTACTTCTGAAATGCTGTGACCCGTCTCATAAACTTCAATTATTAAACTGTGTTGAAAATTACAAAATTCTCATGGCAGAAACAGCTCTGGAAGCTTCCATGTCTATCGCTTTATGTACACAATCTCGTATTCAACAGATGACATGCATAGGTGGTGTTGCTATGTATTTTGCTTAGGTTGAAGTTTCTCTGGTACTTCAGTGTATTATTATAGAATTTAGAAGATTTCAAAGTTGAGAGATTTTTTTGTCCTGCATTTGTAAAAATGTTTCATGCAGGAAAGAAGAGGAAAAATGATAGAAGTGCTACACAATAGTGTACAATTTACTGTCCAGACCATTACTTTTTACAGTAAGTGTCTAAGTAATGATAAAAGCTCTGATACCTGACGATAATGCTGGCACTCAGATAATAAGGATTACGTGTCATGATGTTATTATACTACAATATTGCTATGATTCTGTCACATTGCCTTGTCCTTATTAAAGCATTTGACATTGTACTTGCATTAAGGGTACTGGTAGGAATTTTGGGCTTCCTTACATGTTAATGCACTTTACCCCATCCCCAGCTGCTGATGGACAGTTCTGTTGCTGGGAATCCACTTGGGCTTCTGTCTGCTCAGGGCTAGTCTCTAGTTTTGTCAGATTTTCACAGAAAGATCTAATGTGATAGACATGGCACATGACCGGCCAATACTCCTTCCACAAACGTGGGATTATCTCAGTTGCTCACAACTGCGTCCTTCACACCTAACTTTTAGATATGGGATTCTGTGAAAATGATTTCAGCCAAAAACACCCAATGTAGGGCATTGGTCAGGAGCTTGTTTTCCCAGTGGAAACCAGTGCATGCATTTACACGGTTGTACAGAGAGCCAATCAGATTACACCTTTGAAGGTCTTGTAGGTTGCAGCCAGGAAAGCATACAGAAGAAAACAGATGCAGCACCATGTCCAGTGTGTGGAATGTCTGAGGCTGAAACTAGCTCCGGATGCCCTGCTTTAATAAAATATCTGCAAACATGAAAAGATTAAAAATAGTTTTATGTGACTATATTTTCATAATTCCATATATAGTCATATTTAACTGATTAGCTGTAAGACCTATAGAGCAGAAATGAAATGGTTGTCATGCACTGTAAACTCCAGACTTGTCCGAGAGTAAACAGGGTCACCAGTTGAGTGGTAGGGAAACCAGAGGGGACAACTTTTTGGAAAGTTAAAGACATTGTGTGAAATACCTGCTAGCAATCAGGGGTCCCCCCCTGACTCAGGGGTCCCTACACAGACTCAATACACAAGATTTCATGAATGCAATTCTGAAGTGGCTGGTGGCTAATTTCACTGAGGAGGCAGTTTCACTATGTGCAACACACACTGGTTATTGAATTCGCGTCCCACTACAGGATCAGCTGAGGTGAGGAAAATGGCAAGCTTCTTCAAAGCAACTCTTGTACAAGATTTGGCCGCTGCACCAGGGATACCACTGTCAATTAAAGCAACATAGTTGGCATAAGATTACGGATCATAAGGAAAACACTGGCCGTTAAACCCAGCGTTACTATCCAAACATACGAAAGACTGAAAAGTAAAGCATCAGACTATGACAAGCCAGTGTGATGGAGGAAAAAACATTCTGGTTCACTGATTACTTGTAGAAGAACTACAATCGCTACAGTGAAATTTGAAATTATTTTGTAGAATTCAAGCTTCCGTATCAGTTTAATAGCTTATAGCAGGGGTGTCCAATCTTATCCACAAAGGGCCATGTGGGTGCAGGTTTTCTTTCCAACCAAGCATAAGCCACACATTACTGAAAGTCAAGATCCATCGATTAGATTCATTGATTAAAATCAGGTGGAACGAGGTGTGGCTCCTGCTTGACTGGAAGGACAACCTGCACCCACACCGGCCCTTTGTGGATAAGATTGGACCCCCCTGGCTTATACTATCACCCTGGTATACCGAAATACTGTGATACCGATCGTTATCATTATCATTTTCTATTTGTGATCATATTATATTCTATATAGTCTGTAATTCCTGAATTCCAGCAGTGTGGAAGATGTGACCTCTGAGCTGATTACTCAGCTTTAAGAAAATGAAGGAGGAAGGTCAAGCAGGTGTCAGGTTCATGTAGTTGCTCATACTTTAGCTTGTAAATTTTTAATATTATTATTTTCACACAATGAGCTAGTTAGGTTAGATTAGTTTGGGCAGCTCACAGAATTGTAGTCATCATTCATTAAATATTTATAGGGTGTACAGATGATCCTCATATATATATATATATATATATATACACACACACATGAAAGAAGCTAGCTCCGTTCCTGCTTGAGTGCCTTGCTCAGAGTACAGCAGGGCAATAGGACGTCCTGATATTGTGAGTCAGGAGATAGAACACAGATCTCAGTTTCAGGCGCAGCACAGAAAGCTGGAAAATGACCACACAGTGATGACCCGGCTTATTCACCTGTGGACTAAATAACAGTGTTAATATTTGAGATGGAAATTGGGTAATCACTCCTGGCAGTGTATTAAGTGACAAGTGCAGAGACGGTCAAGGAAACATTTCCTGTAGCTTGTCTTAGTGAAATGATTTTAAGATGTCCCCTGCTTCTTGTTCTTGTCCTGCATGACGTTCAGTAATGCAGACATTTTTGGAGAACGACTGCACTTTCAGTCACTGACACAATATAGGTCAGGGTACCGTTTGTGTTCCAGGAGTCTTAGGATGTATCACAGTATACTGTATGTCTAAGAAAATATTCTGTAATATTTTTCCTGTCACCATGGTAGCAGTCTGTGAAATGCATGTGGTGTAGAGTCGTGTGCCAAGAAGAAAAGAACTGTTTGAGGCTCACTGAAATACCTTCACCGTTATTATGGGGGCTAGTACATCAATCAGCAGAACAATTAACTTCTGTTATGGCAAACGTTTTTATTTCGTATTTTGAATTGGACACGTTGCCTGTCATCTCACTTCATACCCGCTCAGTGTAGGAGTTGTGAGGAAGATCCTCTTTTTTTTTTTTTTTCACAGTGTGTGTTTGTGTGAGAGTGAGATAGCCGTGACACAAAGCAGCGAGGCACAATAATGAAAGTATTAAGAGAAAAATTAGCTGATCGTATTATGAGTTTTATTGCATCCTTTTACAGCACTGGTCCGGATAGCATTGAAATATTCTGATGTTTACAAGCGTTCCCAGCTGAGGCGAGTGCTGATGTAATGCTAATAATCTCACCAATGATCTGCACTACACGGTTTGTAAATATTTTATCATCCCAGTTGCACTACGTGAGCGTCGAGCTAATGAAAATGTTGTGGGTGACCGTCGCATCCATGTGTGGGTCTGTTCAGCTCTGCTCTAGAGATACATGATGAAGAAGACTAAAGTACCAAGCATCGCATTATACAAAGTGCTCACTCAAAGATACAGACAGCCATTTCACCTCTTCATACTCCACTTAGTTGAAATTATGAGAAGAATGACATACCGGAGCTGGGAATTGTAGGGCATATTTTTACTCCTGTTGTTTGGACATTTCCTAGAGTATATTTCTTTAGCTTGTTTTCCTTCATTGTTAGTTCCAGTTTGCTTTGGTGTATATGTACACAATATTAAACCTTAGCCTTGAATTATAATTATATTTTAGGCTATACATCTCTCTCTCTCTCTGTCTCTCTCTCTGACCTGACTTATAGATTGCAGCATGGGCAAAAGATCATCTCCCTGTGATATCTTAGTCATATAGGTTATATTAGACTTATCCAAGTTTCTGGAAGCTGTCTATCACTAAATTCTTTAGCACGGCACTGCTGAATTCTGTAATCTGATTGGTAAGAAGCTTTTGATTACTTTTCTAATTCCAGTTACAACGCCGGCCACAGGTTTATATTAATGCCTGCTGTCTAATAATGTCTGTACTGACTAACACACTGGGATATGCATGGAAAATAATTTCACTGTAATGTACAGGGGTTAGACAATGAAACTGAAACACCTGTCATTTTAGTGTGGGAGGTTTCATGGCTAAATTGGACCA
>JAOVYV010000045.1:24098579-24109124 GCA_025674545.1 Hassar affinis | reverse complement strand
ATGTCAGGTACTGGCACTGGGGAGATGACAGTCATCTCAAGACATCTTCAATACATGACAAAGTCTACATTGAAATTTGAAACACTTTTCTTATTCCATCAGTTGAAAAGATGTTTGGTGATGATGAATTCATTTTTCAAGATGATAATGCACCTTGCCTTAGGGCAAAGGACATGAAAACTTTCCTTCAAGAAAGACATATTGTAATGATCCCACACAGGTTGGAGCCAAGAGCAGATATAAAGATATTTATTGTCACGCAGGACAGAAAATGGAGTTCATAGAATGCAAAACCAGAATGCACAGAGCATGGCAAAAAGGGGAACAGACAAACGAAACTAAAGTCAGTTCAAAAACACACAGGAGATAACCCAAAGGAGTGAAGGGGCAAAGGCAGGAAAACACCACGCTCTGGCTTGACGGACTGGTGGAAAGAAACACAAAACAAAGAAATCTCAGAGTGCAGGCTGGGAGTGAGCTGGTGAGTAGCTTAGTTAGAATAGACGCTGAACTTTGTTAGAACGAGTGCCGTGGAGACCATTGCGAACGTTGATCCGCACTGAGGAGTGTTGAATGCCCTTCTTTTATACTCCCCAGCACGGCTTAACGAGGTCATCTAAAATGGCTGCCAGCAGGTGTGCTCGATTAGACGGGCCCTGTGGGTGTTGTAGTCCTGGATTGTAGTCCACCCACAGGGAGCTTCGGGCGTTCTTTGGGGGCCGCGGGCATGACACTTATAATTCAATTGCATGACATGCGGATCTCAATCCAGTTGAAAATCTCTGGTGGAAATGGAAAAAAATGGTCAAGGCTCCAACCTGCAAAGCTGAACTGGCAACAGCAATAATAGACAGATGGAGCCGGATTGATGAAGAATACTGTTTGTCATTAATTAAGTCCATGCCTCAGAGAATTCAAGTTATTGTTATAAAAGCCAGAGGTGGTTCAACAAAGTACTAATGGTGCAGTGTTTTTCCATAATAAAACAGTGATTCCATAATATTTTCCTCAGAATTCTATATTTTTGCTCTTTACATGATCTAAAAAAAGCAACTGTGACTGACTACAAGTATATTTCTTTCTTTTTTTATTTCTTCATGCCAGAAGGTTGTAATTTTGAAAAAAGATTTTTTTTTTTTGTTTTATGGCATGTCTCTGTGATTTATTTTTTTTCTACAAAATCCTCCAAGAGTGGTGAATCCATACTTTTTGCCAGGGGTTGTATGTTTTGCAATGTACATTTCATTTACAGGCTTGAGCTGTAACTGTGTTGGGTGAAGCGATAGTACATTTGACTAGCACGTATTAAAACTACCTATAAAGATAAAGCTAGCTTATAAAGATGGCTCCACACACGCAAATATAGTGGCTTTGTTTTTTTTCAACATGTAAATGAAAGGCATCAAAATAAACAAACTGAGAAAGTTGGCATTGTGAGCGAGAATGGGCTGAGAGAATCAGAGTTGATCATTTGTCTTGGAACTGTATCACATGCACAATTATTTTGAAATATTTCATTCATTTCATTTTCTTGACCGCTTATTCCTTTTCAGGGTCACGGGAGAGTGTCAAATCAGACATATAAAAGATAATTCTTAATAAATGGGTGTATTTAAGATACATTATATCCTAATTGGTTGGCTTGTTTGAACAGCGACTCTTCACTGTAATCTTGCGGAACATCGTACTCCTCCTGCGTTCACCCGCCGCTGCTCCCGATACTGTTTAATCACGGCTTTGTGCCAGTTATTTTTAGAATGGCTGGCATGGTGCTTCCCTTTTGAAAAGACACAAACCCTACCTGCTGACTGTGA
This sequence comes from Hassar affinis, assembly GCA_025674545.1. Taxonomy (NCBI): domain Eukaryota; kingdom Metazoa; phylum Chordata; class Actinopteri; order Siluriformes; family Doradidae; genus Hassar; species Hassar affinis. The sequence continues at coordinate 24,107,310 of JAOVYV010000045.1, read as the reverse complement.
CGGAGGCAGAGGTTGAATTACAGAGTGACGGATGCAAACAGAGCCGTCACCTTTAGCTGAGTTTGTAATTGCACAGTGTGTTGCGTCGGAGGGCTGGGAGCGTTTCAGGTCTCCGCTGATGTAGAAAAGACGAGAGCCGCGACCTTTGGGGCCGTTTCAGCAACACGTTCCCCCACTCCAAACCACTCAGTCTGTGTTTAACCTTTAATAGGATGCTTGTCACCTCAATAAACACTTTCAGCTATATTACATCAAATTGCCACTGAATGTGTATCACAGCATGGCTTTTATTGGTGCTGTTCTTTCCTTTTGTGCTGAAAACCTGGCTCTAAACTGATTTTCTCCATTGTTGGGTATTGGATACACTTGTAAATATGTTTTCTATGTGTTTATGTTTTTATCAAGGTGTCTTAGTAGAAATACAGTCTGGATGTGAGAGCGCCAGAGGGAAAGAATGAGCATTGCTCTGTTTTCCTGTCTGTGTGTATAATTAATGGCCTGTACTGGAGGTCCTGATGATGAGTCAGATTTGCCTTGGGCCTGTATAAATCTTTCATCTGCAACGGCTGTGGAATGGGTCAATGTTTGTATCCTGTTCGCATACTCTATTCAATTTTACAGGTTTTCCTGGGGTATTGTTGCAACTGAAACAAAACATGGCTTGCTCTAGGACCGAGGATTAACCCTTTAGTCATGTCTAGCAGAGTCTAACATCTTCACCCTAATGCCCAAAACATGAGTCAGTGCTAATTTAATACAGTTTTACACTTCAAACAAAAGCCTTGCCAGTGATGCATGGACATGGCTGGGTGTGTGTGTATGTGTGTGTGGGTTATGCGTCACTCTGTGTGTGTCGTATGTGTGTGTGGAAAGTGAATGAATAAATGATTGGCCAGACACAAAGAGGCAGCTGCTCTCTGCTGGCTTCTGAAGAGGCGCTCTGATGAGGTGGAGAGTTAAGAAGCGGCAAGTGTCGTTTACACTCAGCCTGCAGTCTGTTCAGCGGAAGAGCTCAGTCACTGCTGGTACTTAGAGGCTTCATGCCCGTGGCGTAATTAGCCGAGCCCTGCGTTGCTCAGTGTGTGGTTTAGGAAGCCACAGGTCTGCGCATGCTTTGACAGGAATTGAATGAAATTGCCTCCACGCTGGCTACCAAGGCTCATCTCGGATGAAAGGCAACCTGCCGGGGCGCTCCGGAAAAGCGAACGAACATCAGTGAAGAATGTCCACCTGGATGACTGCATGCATAATCATCAGATGCTAATCGCAGAACACTGTTGCTGGTGTTTAATGTGTTAATAAGCCCTATATGAAACACATTCAGTAGAAACCTGGAGATGAGTCTATTTTATCAGAGGCAAACCAGAATTTCATTCATGCCCAGAGAGTGCTATAAATATAATCACTCATGAATTGACCTTATAAGGGATTGTAAAAGGATGGGAAGCCCCTTGCTGGCTGACCGGGCTCCAATTGAGGAAACCCAGTGTTGGCTGGTTGTGTCAGTAAAATTTGTCAGTAGCTCAAGAATAAACTTACTGGAGCGTATGTTTTATAGAACTGTATTCTCTATCGCTGGGCGTGACGTGTTATGGATGTCTCGGCAAAACAAGCTGAAAAATGTCAGTTGAAGATCTAAAGGGAATTTCTGTTTTTGGAATCACCTTATAAGCCTGTACGAAACAGAAATGATATCTTCATGTCCCTGTGAGTATTTTCCTTCGGCCCATCTGTGGTTCTGTTGCACTCGGTTCCACAAAAGTCAATACTGAAACCTTTTATCATGTTTGGAAAACGTGACAGTTTAACCATATTAGCCGCCCCCTGCTGAAATGCGCACGTGTACGTATCAGGTGCGTGCCGAGTTTGGCACAGACTCCCAGAATCCTTCAGATTCAGCAGATCTGATTGCGAACACCTGGGACTCACTGAACTCACCCTATTTAAACCTGTATATGGGGCAGTGTAGCTCAGTGGTTAAGAAGCGGGACTACTGACCCAAAGGTCGTGAGTTCGAATCCCTCCACAGACAAGCTGTCACTGTTGGGCCCCTGAGCAAGGCCCTTAACCCTCAACTGCTCAGTTGTGTAAATAAGATAAAATGTAAGTCGCTCTGGATAAGGGCGTCTGCCAAATGCTGTAAGTGTATATTTTGTTTCTTCTTCGTGAGATTTCTCTCAGGATCACCTAACCTGACCACTGCAAGCCAAGAGGTCCATGTGTTTATGCTAACCATGGTATCTTGATCCATGATTTTTAACATTGTTAAAGCTCCTTAGACATCTTGATACTTGTTTATGTTCGGTGACCTTGGGTTTTCTGTGCTCCAAGTACACTGACCCGCACTGGCATGCACCCCTGCTTCAGTCGTGACTGTCTGCATGTCTCTTCCATCCAGGCAAACTCTAGCTTTCTCAGCACCCTAAGAAGAGAAAAGCTTGCTCTCACTTGCATCCCATCAAATACACTGTATCCTGTGTAAGTATTTAATTAACAACGGTAATAGGATGTTCAGGTTCAACGGTAATAGGAAAAATCTGGCGTTTTTTTTTAAAGAATTCATTACCGTTTATCGGACATGTTTCTATTTATAATCACTGACTAAATGACACAGATGCTTGCATATGACACGTCAGTGCAAAAAAAAAAATTGACCTTGTATTTTTACAACACTTGTACATGCATCACTCAATGCATCATCAGGCAAAATCAACAGAAAATCCACACAGTTTGTATAACAATAGCTAGCCTGGTTATTTTGAAATCTCTTGAAGCCAACTCTACAATTAGAGAGTAAGTGTCGCAGGTGGGTTTGTGTATAGCACAGATTTCTGCATGGATAATAGACGATGCAGCACACATGAACCTCAGCTAACCCATTTTTACCTGTTCTCCCCCCCATGCCTCAGGCTGTACAGGACTCAGTGAGTGCCTGTGACAGCCTACAAACGAATTCAGCAGTACAGAGATTTTGAGCGAGCTGGAAAGTTGTTTTCTTTTGTGTTTGTTTGTTTCTTCTTAAATCTGCTTATCTGTGTGGTTAACCAGCAACAACAAAAAATAAGCTTGCTGCAAACGATCGCAGGTCTGCTCTGTTCTCTGTGCACGATCTTGAGGAATTTGTTACATTAGCAATATCTGTTAAAAGAAAAATGTATGTAAATTGTATAAATTAGTATCTTGCTCATTTCTGCTGAGATGGATGTGTGGATGCCTCTTTGTGGTGTAATATGCAAGAAAGATGCAAGCCTGAGTTTGCAAATGTCCGTGAGGGTTTTTTAGGGGATTTTCAGAATAACAACAGGATGGTCTGTAATTAGAAGTCTGGAAAACAAATGCACAAATAAATATCAGGAATTGCATCAAGAACAGAAAACACAGTAAACAAAGGCTGGGAATTAGCAGGAAAATAGCACTATGATGTTGCAAACCAATCAAGTACTAATAGAATACAGGTGCACACGATTAGGTTACATGCCGATGGCAGGATGGTGGGTAGAGACAGGACAATAACAGTAACATGACCATGCTGTGCTGTGCATGTCACCTTAGGAACCATGATGTGAAGATGCAGTCTGTGACATGATGTTAGGCTACATTTGCATAGAAAGAAGGAGCTTATTTGTCCTTTATTTGTCACATATACAGCACAGTCAAATTCTTTGATATATCCCGGCTTCTTAAGAGGTTGGGGTCAGTGCCGGGGTCAGCCGTGATATGGTGCCCCTGGAGCAGGGAGCGTTGAGGACCTTGCTGAAGGGCCCAATAGTGGCAGCGTGGTGATGCTGGGCCTCAAACCCCAGTCCTTTTGATCAGTTACCCACAGCCTTAACTGCTGAGCCAGCAACATGGCCATTATGCTCTTGAGACTCCCAGCCTCAGATGGGAGTTGATCCCCTCAAACAATATTCTCACTCACAGCACTAGTAAACATACTTTGGGCACCTGAGTGGTGCAACAGAAGGTATTCGCACTATTGCAATTTTTAATCCTGACAGTGCCACGGCCATCCATGGCCGGGAGTCTCGAGAACAAAATGGCCATGCTGATGGGTAGAAGGGATGGCATACTTGCTCTCACCTGTCAATCACAGCAATACCAACCAGTCATGGTCATCTTTGAGCTCAGGTATGTAGAAGAGGGTAGATATTGCTTTCCGCAGGGTGTTCCCATTCTCTTTGACATAGCATGAATGGTAGTCTGAAATGAAAGTTCATAACTAAGGAGGCTGGCTGTTCACAGAGCACTTTGTGCAAGCATATCAATGGAAAGTCTATTGGAAGGACAAAATGTGGGCAGGAGAAGTTGCACCAGCAAAAAAGATGACTGTGGGCTTCATCAGATTATGAAAAAGAGAAGATTCAAGAATCTGCCAGAGATCCAGAAAGAGTGGAATGAGGCAGGAGTCACAGCTTCAAAAACCACTACATTCAGACTCATCCAGGAGATGGGCTACACCTGTCGGGTTCCTCGGGTCAATCCACTTCTGAACCTGAGCCAACGTAGGAAGCGTCTCAACTGGGCCAAGGAGAAGAAGGGCTGGGCTTTTCCTCTTTTCTGAAAGTAAAGTCTGCCTTTCATTTTGGGAATCAAGGTCCAAGGGTTTGGAGGAAGGCGGGTGACGAACAGAACCCAAACTGCTTGAGGTCCAATGTGAAATATCCACAGTCAGTCATGTTTTGGGGTGCAATGTCTGGTGCAGGTGTTGGTAAACTCTGTTTTCTTAAATCCAAGGTCACTGCGACAGTCTACCAGAATGTTTTAGAGGACTTCATGATTCCTTCTGCTGAGGATCTGTATGGAGATGCAGATTTCATCTTCCAGCAGGACTTGGCCCCTGCCCATGCCGCCAGAAGCACCAAATGCCTGGTTTGATGCCCATGCCATCACAATGCTTGACTGGCCAGCCAACTCTCTGGACCCAAACCTCATTAAGAATCTATGGGGTATTCTCAAGAGGAAAATAAGGGCCACCAGACCCAACAACAAAGAAGAGCTGACAGCAAGCATCAAGGAAATCTGGGCTTCTATAACTCCACATCGCATCGAGGCAGTGATTAAAACAAAGGGATTCCCAACCATATATTGAAGATTGACGTTTTGAAAGTACCATATTTTGATTGATTTGATCCTAATTTCTTTTTTTTCTGCAAAAACTAGTGTAGTGTGTAAAACTACTAAAAAGTAGTTTTAGTATTCTAATTTTTCATGAGCTGGAAGCCCAAAATTATGTAAAAATAAACAAATAAATACTTTAAATTGTTTAAATTGTGGGCCCTGAATCCATAATCTATGAAAGTTTAACTTTTTGAATCGAATTATGGAATTTAGTCAACTTTTCCTTGATATTCAAATTTTTTGGAATGGGTCTGCAGTATGTGTAGTATATAGTATAGAGTCAAGACATAATCATGCCATACTTTTTTTACACTCGTTTCATACTGTTCATCATAGGTATCATGTTTAAGGTCATCCTGAAGGCTGAAGGGCCCTCTGCAGCTATTGTTAGATAGAACCCCCTTTACAATAAAACTTGGTTGCCGTGATTTAACATGGGATGACTAATTCTTTAACAAATTTCCACTCTTCCAAACTGTGAGGTTTGTCTTGTATCATGCTTTTTTTAATAAACACTCTGGTGATAAGTCATAGCGGGTCATGTACAAATATAAAGTGAGGTTTTAATCAGCCTGATGAATGAGGCTCTTCTGTTCCATTTTCCATTCTTACAGGATACCAGAGAAGTCAGTATAGGCGTGATATGAATCAGAGCAGCGAAATTTTTTTGAAGACTTCCAAACAATCAGTGAGTCACATATCTGGAAAGTGTCTGAAAATGTGTGAGTTGTGCATCTCATGGCACTGAAGTGGGCTGAATCGTTGGCTGTAGTGTGGGTTCAGTGCAGTTCTGCATCAAGGATATTATTTGTACTGCGTGCGCAATTCTGTTCATAACATGGTTGTCACTATGAACCTGCTACTCGTGGATCATATTGCGTTTTAATGTTAACCTCGAACAGCTGGGGGGTAACTTGTAGAGGATGTGCTGGATATATTATGGGAGGCATTACGCACAGCATTTCTTCAGCATCGTCCAGGCATAAAACTGAAAAGAAAACCTGTATTGTACAGAAATGTGGTGCTGCAAGGTGTAATAGTGAGTGCATGTTTGTAATGGGATTAGCATTGCTAGTGTTGTCACACGCTGAGCTTGTGAAATTGAATTTCTTTGCCATTAAATCTTGATGTTTAGGAGGAAATTGATTCCGCATTTTGTTGGTGATATCAAAGGCAGTAATGGCACACTTTCTATGTTTTGTTCTATAGTTTATGCATGTGTGTGTATATGTGTGTGTGTATGTGTGTGTGTATACTGCTCTCACATATGGAGGCAGTTAAGTGGCAGTGCCCTGTGAGTCAGAGCTCTTAATCTAATTAACCTTGAGGTGCTGAGATACAGAGAGGGTGAGCGAGAGAGACTGAGTGAAAGAAAAGAAAAGAGGGAAGGCTGCTAACACCAAGCCAAGGTTGAACAAGGTTGCGGTTATATTAAAAGGGTAGATGAGACAAAGAAAAAGAGAGAGTTTGAGGATGAATGCATTGGAATAAATGATGTTACGGAAATGAAAGTGTCTAAAGGTGATGCACAAGTCTACAGTGAAAGCAGTGGTGGTTTGACCTTCTGTATGTGGACCAACTCATTTTCAGACTCGTGTAGGCATACAGGCAGGCACACAACCACACACACACACATACACACAGCTATGCCTACCCCTAACCCTAACATTGCAACCTTGAAAATGCAACCTTAATTGTTGTTAAATAAAAAAAAAAATTATATATTTTCCTTATCTCCAGAGGAAAAAATCTCCAGATATGTCAGACACTCCTGTCCATGTGAGGGGAAATTCACACACACACATATGGGAAACAAATTTTAATTTGTAGCTTTTAAGAGAAAAGCATGTAGGATGTTATTGGCAATGCCTAATGAATGAAATTGAATTGAAAAAAGGTCATTTCAGGCTTCAGGCTTTTAGGATGGTAGTGCTAATTCTGATTATGATAATGACATGAACAGCAACAATGTGCAGTGATTAATTCATCACTAAGCATAATCCATTTATGTCTCTCTGTCTCTCTCTCTCTCTCTCTATCTCCCTCTCTCTGTTCATAGTGTGAGTGTGTTACACCTGGACCAAGACTTTTGTGGAAGACATAGGTACATGGAGCGCCACAGCTGAGTCTCCTTCACTTCCTCTCCTTCTCTCTCTGTCTTTTCTCCCCCACATCGTGAGTGAGTGTGGGGGATGAGCTCAGAAGAGAAGAGCTCCACCATGTCCCAAAAGATCTCCTCTCCATCCCGCAGCAACAGCAGCACATCCTCCAAACATGACAGCCGACAGGTAAGCATCAGCGTGTGTTCTGTTCTGCTCTGACTGAATCCTGAAAGCAGTTCAGCCTGCATATATACTGATTGTTCTCTGGTATAAAAGCACAACTAATATACAGAAGATAAATACTTTCTTTTACATGAGTTTCCTTTACTATGATACTTTGCTGTTTCCCATCCCCATAATTCCCCTAGGTGGAAGAAAACCTTATCTGCCTGATATATATCACAGATTCTGAACATTTTCCTGAGGAGCAGTTTGTAATTTTGACCCCTGTCACTAACATGGTGAATCAACATGCGGATGAACACGCTGACCTTGTCTCCTTCCCTCACAGCCACAGCCTTTATTCTCTCTGATGGAAGCATACATTGAAAGGACAGTAATAAAGTCTGAATATAAACAATAGCTTTGTCCCAGTTCAGGGGCTGCATCCTTCAAGGGCTGCATTTGAAACCCCATAGTGCGTCACTGCAGCGCGAGTAGGCAGTCCCATTTCGAAGGCTCCTTCGTATGCGGCCAAGAAATGCGTCTTTCTTTTCCATGGCAACGGACGTGTGAATCCTTTGTCAGCCAACATATCTTGAGGTTCATTGCGTGTCAGCGGGGATGCAAACAGGAAATCTGCAGTAGAGCAGACCATTTTGGTTTCATTTTAAGGGTGCAGACCCTGAATTGGGACACCGCTAATAAGTTACTTTTATTTAAGCTTGTTATCACTACATTTTGGCCAGGGTGCCACATTTTGGCACAGGATTATATGTAGCAGAAAAGGAAGCAGTGTAATCACTAGTGTTGATATTTGGGCAGAGGGAATGGTACAAAGGGCAGTGGTGGTGGCTCAGTGGTTAAGGTTTTAGGTTGCTGGTGGTCCAAGAAGGTCCAAGCCCCAAAACCACTAAGCTGCCAGTGTTAGGTTCCTGAGCAAAGACCTTAACCCAGCTGGCCACCAATGATATCTGGTTGAATGTAGGTCATAACATAGGATAACCAAAATCCAACTTCAAGACAAATGTCAATCTATTTGACATAGAATACTGACAATTTGACATTGATAACTTCTTGTTTTTAAGGCATAGTGTTAAGTAACCAAAATCCAACGTCTTCTAAACATATCATATCAGCATCTTACTGATGTCAAATTGATATCCTGTGCCTGCTGGGTCACCCTGTCTGCTCCAGGGGCACTGTATCATGGCTGACTTTCCACATTCACATCCACTTCCTAACAAATGTGAAGAAAAGTATGTCAATGTGCAGTAATGTACAGGGGTTAGACAATGAAACTGAAACACCTGTCATTTTAGACCACAATAATTTATTAGTATGGTGTAGGG
>JAOVYV010000045.1:23920950-23927498 GCA_025674545.1 Hassar affinis | reverse complement strand
CTTGTCTTTGTAAAGCTGCTTTGAGGCAATGACCTTTTGTTAAAAGCGCTTTAGAAATAAAATTGAATTGAATTGAACTTTCAGACATAAAGGAACCAAAACTGTGGTGCCATTAATGGTACATCTTTGGTATCTTTGGTACCTTTAGTACCTTTAGGTGTGTGTGTGTGTGTGGTCTGCCTTTAATTAGTGTTTAGAGCTTTAAACACCGAAAATACAAAGCATATAGACTACTTTCGATGGTACCACCCGAGCCACAAAGCTAGTTTTTCATTTACCACAGGTAAACACACACAACAAACACACAGACACGCGCGCGTGGTCCTTTGCCGGTCGTTTATAAGCGGTGCGTGCAGGGAGCCCCGCCCCTTTGCATTTTGATTGGCTGCTTCCCGGGGCTCTCTCTCCTCCGGCTGTCCGTGTGTCCGGCTCGGACCGAGCAGCGGCGGAGCAGCGCGTGAGTGGAAGTGCGCCTCGGAACGCGGAGCGCTGCGGTCGGTCTGCACGCACGCGCACGGCTTTGTGCGGAACAACATGATTATGTAGACACGTTCAGCTGAAGAAGGATACTACACTGTTTGTCGTCTTTTCTCTTTCCTTACTGTAAAATACTGTGACTTGAGGACGAATAAAATATCTCTTCATGCTCTGGAGTGTAAATGATGCTCAGGACGGACCAAAGCATCACCATCACCATGCCCATGCCCATGAGCGCGAGCGCCGTGTCGCTGCTGCTGCTCATTTTCGCAACATTACCAGGTAAATATGTCAGTTATCCATAATGCTGGTTCCATAATAATCCATAAAGCTTATCATAATAGTTTTAGTCTCTCTTTGTTTTTCTCGTATGCACATTGCTATTTCTTTTAGAAAATGCTGTATTAGATATGTATTAGTATATGATTATGTATTAGTATATGATTATGTATTCGATATATGATATGTATTAGTATATGATTATGTATTAGGTATATGATATGTATTAGTATATGATTATGTATTAGTATATGATTATGTATTAGGTATATGATATGCATTAGTATATGATTATGTATTAGATATATGATATGCATTAGTATATGATTATGTATTAGATATATGATTATGTATTAGGTATATGATATGTATTAGTATATGATTATGTATTAGATATATGATGTGTATTAGTATATGCTTGTTGGGTGCATTTGAACCTTTTTTCTCCTTCTTGTTGTTTGTGAATGATGCACGTTGTGTTTATTCCTACATCTGAAGTTCAAGTTGACTGTAGTTGCTCTATTAGCCTGCTCTGGTTCTATCACGCAGTCTTTACCTTACATTCAGGTTGAAGAATCTCACCTAAATGTGATAAAGAATGCAAATCCACTTCAGGAACATCATGGATGGAAATCTGGGTTTCAGGAAATAGTTGTGTTTTGTTCAATTCTGTTTAGATAGATAATCCTATATTATATACGAGGAACAGCAGGACAGCTGGTGGATTTGATCTGCTGTGTGAGCTACACCTAGTTCTTCTGGATGCTGGTTCTGTAATAATGCTATTGTTGAGACTGTTAGGGTGTATCGAGTGATCTGGTTCATTTTACGGATATTTGATTACCTATGTTTCTTTTAGGGTTTTACATGTTTTTGTTTGCTTATTGTTTATGGTCCGTGCTGCTCCAGAAACACATATTATATGTTATTCAGCTGATGCATTATAACACTTTATAAATATTCCCAAGATTGTGAGTCACCCGTGCGCATGTGAAATCAGGAACTGTGTTCTTTAGATGAGAGAGAACTCATCTGTAACTGTAGGTCTAAATGTAATGCAACACCTGTAATGGAAGGTATGGATGGTGTGTATTAAGTGCATGATTATTTGTGTAGCTGATCAAATATCAAAAAGCTCAATAACTGAATCTGAAACCTTCAGATAACAGTTTATCCTTGGTTCACGAATTGATCATGGAATGATCTTGAGGTGCTTCTGGGTACTTTTGTAATGAGATTGGGTTTAAATGATAAATGGTTTGATGTATTTTATTATAATTGTGAACATTATTTAATTCATCCGTGTTTTAAAGGACTTTTTTTTTGTTAGATACCTAAAACACAAGACGAGCCTTGAAGCACTTGATACATAGGTGTTAGGACTGAGGCTGAACTTAGGCACAGCACCAGATTTTGGGTTTCAAGCCACAAGGTCATGGGCATCAGTGTGAAGCAGACAGACAGACCGGGGCCAGACAGTGGCACTGACCTTTAACCCTGACCTCTGGCACACCCCAACACCCCTCATCTCCATAAGACTTGGAAAGGTTCAGGGGAGGGGGGAAGGCTGTTCTGATTGAGATCTCATTAAAAGGGGCAGCAATCCCTGCAGCTGCCTGAGACCAAGACACAAACACATACACACACACACACACACACACACATCTCTATAGAGTCACAACCAAGCTACTTTTAATCCAACAAGGCTCCCCTCTGGTTCAGGGGGTTAATCCAAAAGATCCACACAGCATGCTGCTCAGGCCCAATCCAGCAATGCACAGGAGGGAGGGGGGCAAAGCAGCCATTCTCTCTGCCCTGTGGATCAACCACGCTGCTGCTATATGCTCATGTGCTGGGTCTGTCTTATGGTTACCAATTAGAGCCAAACTTAATTCAATGCTGTGGGAAATTTGCTGCTGGGAATATGCATTAGGGCCAAACGCTGAGTTCTTTATGACAGAGATGTGCAGAGGAAAGGGATTATAAAACAAACCGCTCAGGCATTAAACAAATGGTATAAAATGTACAGAACTACATCAGACTAAAGAAAAAAATATGTTATTATATTGCAGCTGATGGAATACATTGTTTTGTCAGAAAACTATGGCTCAGAATTAGTAGAAATTGTAGTCTGCTTGATCACCACAGAACATTTACTGATGCAGAAAGAAGGTGTCTCGTTTGTGTTTTCATTTAGTCACTGTGTACATTTTACATTAGAAAGTAGCTCTACACACTAACTGCTTTGTATCTGAGTAACATCTTTTTCTGTTTCGAGAAGCAACAAATATAGCAAATAAAGGTGTCAGTGTAGAATTTCTATTTAAATACAATCTAATGGGACAGACCACCATTAAGCATGCATTTCCTTTCTGCCTAAGAAAATGCAATTCTGAGATTATTGTTCATATCTTTCATAAAAAAATAACCCTGGCTGTTTTGATTGATATTCCTGCATGATGGAGGAAGTTCAAAATGATAAATGATCAACATTGCGAGTAGATTGTGTGTTTTTTTTATTTGTGTGATGCATAACTAGTGAGGGTAAAAGGAAACAGAGAAACAGAGCTTATTAAGCCAAAACCTGTGCACTTGAAAAGTTAAGCGAGTCATGAGAAGTCCTATTGGACATCTATCCAAAATCTGTCAGATCAGGTTGATCCTAGAAAGTCAAAGATAGTCAATTACTCTAAGACTATTGATGAGTTATACCCACTCCCTCTAATTGTTTGCTAATTTAATTATGCTCCCTGTTAAATCCCAGGGGGTAGTAAGGAGGATGTAAGTACATGCCTCACAGTTAATTTGGCCTAAACCTCAATCGGAAATGGTCTTGTGTCTTATACACACCCATTCCCCATTTGGGCTGCACACTTTAATGAGCATCCTTCTTTAAACAATAGGCAAGAGCTGTGCGTTTGTGTGCCTGCTCTGGCAGCGAATGGGCACGGAGTCCGCCAGCCAGAGCGAGGAGTTAACTCCCATTAGAGAGACAATAGGCCTGCCGCAGGCTCCTTCTCTCCTGCTGCGTTTGGACTTAGAGCTCCACAGACAGAGTCCCTCTGTCCCAAACTATAGAGACTATGGCACTGTGTTTATACTGTGACCAACTACTGAGGCTATGGAAACACAGAGGCTGTGGAGGCTCTGTTACGTGTGAAAGAGGCAGCAGGGTGTATTGCTCATTCTATGCAGTGGCCTATAAAACATTTACAACGGGGGCCATAAAAGAAGATTTAAGGATCTAGCACAATATACAGTAATTCAAACTCTTTTAAACCTGTTTAGGTTACGTTTGGCCTGCCTTTTGTCCTAAAGTGAAGTTGTCTCATAATACATCAGTGAGCCCGCTTAATACACAGCAACTTTTCCTCTTTTACTTTTAGAGATATTCACAGAATTGAGAGTATAGGCTGTTTTAAGTCTACATTTGGTCTGATAATGTAGTCAAAACCCTGAATTAACTAGGTGCTGCTACATGTGTAGTTTATTTAGCGGTGCTTGTGTGATGCATTTTATCCAAATAAAAGCCCTGGGACCTTGAATCAAACTGGGAAAATCAGACTGGAGACCCTAAGCAGTATTTCTCAGGGAAGAGGTTTTCAATTTCAGATTTTGTGACACAGGTTCATTTGTCTAGCATTGATGTTACAAACATAAATAAAAATAGGACCAAAAAATAGGACCCAGTCAATAAGGGAATTTAGTCATGTCTGTCCTGTCGGTATCACCCAGAACGCCCCAGCCTGTTTGTAGGGGTTTCAGCATGACGCAAAACCACAAAAAACTGTGAAGTTCACGGCCAGCTTTCAGAACAATAAACAAAAGGATAGGGTGCATTCTGGGCTTTAGCTACCAAACACAAGCTGCTCCCTCATCCTTGCCCTGCACCCACTCTCTCATGACCTATAGGGCCTAGGGTCACTGTCTACCCATGGGGGTGGGGTTTGATGGGGTTCGGTCTGTCCAAGTGAATATCCAAAGTCCTCTGCTTATTAATGACACCCAGATGGGAGGTGAATTTATCCCCAAACTTACGCTCTCAGTCACACGCAGGGCCAGGAGGTCCCATAGCGCTTCACGAGTGGATATTGGCTCACTATTGTGGAAGCGTAGAATGCAGATGGTGCTGTAGGCATAACTAAGTGGCTCTAATTTAACAAAGAAGCCATTGTTCAATCATACTGCTCAACCTCCTCTAAATTGTGATCAGCAAAGGATAATAATGTGATCAGTTAAATGGATCCATATATATTAAATGGATTTGTGTCGCTTCGGATTTCTAGTGGCTAGCCTGTGGAGATATTTTAGTCAATACAAAAAGCAATAAAATAGAGTTAATTGGTGGAAGCCTTTGGATTAAAACAATACTAAAGTGACATTTGACCAATTGAAACTGTAATCTCACTTCCATGCTGCCTAAATCTCACTCTCATGAAATGGTTGAAGCAGAATTTTTCTAGAAGTCTAAATTTAAGCGCTTTAAGTCAAGCACCTTATGTACATTCTCTTTCTTTCGCAGAAAGAGAACAACTACATACATATATAATGTAGAGGAGCTTTTGACTTTGTAGTTCGTCTAATCTGTGTGCTCTTTGGAGACTGAGAAGGTGATGTTGTACAATTGTACAAGAGAACATACAGATTGGAAATTAAGACATTAAAGCAATTTTGCTGTCATACCGTAGCTCAACGTATCCCGCTAAAGGGATGGCTCACTGCATATGAAACAATGTTATTCTGACCACTCTCCTTTATCCAGTAATGAAACATTTCTTTCCTGGAAGAAGTGGTTTCCTCCAGCATGACAGCTTCTCCGTCCAAAAAAGCATGAAGGTGCACTGAATGATTTGATGACTATGAAAATGATATAATCATATACTATGACCTTTACATTTACCAAGCCTGAACACTTATGGGACTAACATGTAAGAGAGCACTTTCACACACACACACTCAGGTAACATCCTTGGGGAAAACGGTGTTCATCTTTCCAATACAGTCCCAGAGATGTATCAAATCCATACCAAGGTTCACTGAAAATGTTCTGGTGGCTTGCAATGGTTTCACATCCATAATTCTGGGGTGGTTATAGTTGCAGGAGATAATGTGTCCAGATTTCATAAATATTATAAATATTATAAATATGATAAATAAATAAATATGATAAATATTAGAATGTGCTACAAAGCTTCATTAAACCTCACAGTGAGGAATTATTTGGCACAACTGACATTTTGAAGACACAAATCAGTCATGTAGTTACATATGACTGCTTTTAAAAAGCTAACAGAATGTGTTTGAGGCAATATTTTTAGAGGAACTGTTTTTGTCCTTTCAGTACAGTTCCACAGACATGTAGAATCTATGCCAAGGTGTAGTGAAGCTCTTACTTTGTTTTTCTTTGTTTCATACTGGACAAGAGCCAAAGTGTGTTGTCTGGTGGAGCCATGGCACCAAATCTATAGTAACAGCATGATGATGATGATGATGATGATGTAGTACCTGGCTCTCTTATACCCATAGAATATGAAGAGTTTTAAAAATCTTGTAAATGTACTTGAGCACAAGACAGGACAGAAAGACAGGTGAACTCAGCAGCTGGATGGGAATGATAGAAGATGTTAATGATGTCCTGAGGAGCAAGAGAATGGTGATGAGTGTGGAAAGGGCCAGAAGGCTAGACAGCAGTTTATGATGATGGCTTCATGGGGTCATCAGATGCACTGAAAAGTGACAAATTCTCAATTTGCATTCAAGTTCAAGTGCGACTGGAGTGTTTTGTTGTTTCT
>JAOVYV010000045.1:23910950-23915950 GCA_025674545.1 Hassar affinis | reverse complement strand
CATGCAGAAAAAAGAAGTAAGTGTGACAGTCAGAGTCTCCAGAAGATTCTCCAGTATGCTAAAAACATGATGGTACTTAGGACTTTTGCACAGTACTATATACTATATACATTATGTACATATTCTCTTTAAGTGGAATATGAGTGACCTAGGACTGCTATCATTCATAAACATTGGGCTAATGTCAAGTATAAGAAGCTGATCACAAGCAGCGTGCGGCTGCCCTGAGGAGGTCACATATGAAATGAAACTGACTCAGAGCAGACCTGGTTGGTTTTATGTGTATAGCCCCAAGCTAGTCCATTCAGCCATATCCTAATTCTGTCCCCACATGCAGACACACACACACACACACACACACACACAATAAATGAGAGTAGGTTTGCACTTTTGGGTAGGCCACAATAGATTAACCTGGCCCGGGCCTGACCTCTGGACTGAGCTGACACCATTTTCTTCACAATCCCTGACCTTCTGCATGCACAGACCCCCACACACACACCCGCATCTTATAATAAATGAGGGAGACTCCAGCTGGACTCTGGCAATGCCCTATAAGCCACTCCAATGTGTATTACCCTCCCTGCCTCCCACTTCAGAGTGTGGGAGGGGTTTCATATATTCGTGTACATATTGCAGTTAGCGCTTAAATGCTGTTCATACAATAATGCAACATCCAGTGCTTTTATATAAAGCTACTGCAATAAACAAGACTTCAGAACTATTTATATATTACATACAAAACTATTGCTGTGCTTAATTCATTCAGGTCAAATCATGTAAAGCCCACTGAGATTTTATTTGAGATGGAATATAAAATATAATTATATATATAAAATATATATAAAATATATATTTATAAAATATATAAAATATAATATATATTTGATGTATCTGATATGGTTGCATGTTTCTTAGATGAACTCTAAAATACACATATAAGGTAAGCATTCAATAAAAAAGCGAAATGTCTGTCATTTGTGTCAGAGGATTTCTGCTTCTGTCCTCATAAGCCAGTCAATCAGTCATTCCCTCTATCAGTCTTTCCCCCAGCATGGCGATAATGCATTCTTTCACTTATTGATTGTGCTGGTAGAGGAACAAAGAAAAAGAAACACTCCTGCCCTTCCACCTCTGCTTCACCTCTCAGTAGTTCTTATATTTGCTCATTTGTGCATTTTCCTTTATTTAGTTTTAATGTTATAGAAGCCCTGATTAAGATATCATGTTTCCTGCTAATGCTGATTGAACATTTATATTTCTTATTATCTTAGGTTTATCTGATTCTCTTCCATTTGTGATTCAGCATCCAGCTTCAGTGCTAATTTCATTTCAGATATATGCAATGATGCAGGTGCCACATATATGTGCAATTATTAGGCTGTCTGGTGCTTATTCTTACTTATCCTGCTCATCACACCATCTGCTTGTGGTTCCCAGACCAGTGGCCCTGATTTACCCAGGACTTGAACTTGAGCAGGTTTTTTTTGTGGGTTTGACTGGCTTTGGACATGGGAAATTTGCATAAAATGGAAGTATGTAAATGAGAATTAGTCATGGCTTGGCCTGCTCCGACCCTGTCTGTCCTCTGTCCTCATGCTAGGCAAGCCTGAACAAATTTGTCATATGTGGCCTGATATGAGGCAGGTGACTTAAAAAAACATCTGGGTGGAGACAGACAGCCAGAGAATTTTTAAGTTAGTTTTCTAACGAAAAAGAGATGTGCATGGAAAGCATTATAAATAAGAATAAATTAGGACCTTACAGAGAGGCAGAATGAGGAAGAGGGGATGAGGCCTGGTTGGTGCATAAACGTGGATCAGGGTGAAAGAGACAATAAGAGGGTGAGAATGAAAGAATAGGAGAAGGGAGGGAGGAAAAGGAGGAGGGGCAAGAATAATGTGTCTCAGTGTAGGATCACCTCCCACCTTTGACCCCCTGACCCTATTCCTGCAAGCCTCTAGGAAATGGTGCGTGTTAAGGGTGGGGGTAGGAGTGCGCCTGGGTGTGGGTGTGGTGCTGTGAGAGGCTGGGGATTGGGGGCACGGTGATGCGTGCAGTCTTTGGGGACCGCAGGCGGTCTAGCAGCGACATGCTGCCGACAAATTGAGAGAGAATCACTAGAGAGATGAGAGAGAAAACGGAGTAGAACCATTGTGTTTGCACAACAGCGTATTCTGCTGTGGTTCTGTCCACTCAACCATTTCCCATGACCATGAACTTCTTCAGCTGAACTTCTCCTGTACACCGAGGAGCCTCTCAAGTCGTCCTTTCTCTTTCAGCACCAAACTGAGACAAACTACCTCATTCAGCCTGGGAGAGAAGTGTAGTTAGTTCACAAAGACAGACAGACGAGCACAGCATCTCGGTATATGCGATAATGAAGCTTGCGCTTCATTCAGTGCGCCTCTGTTTGCAGAGCATTCAGCTCTTCGGAGTTAATGCTTTCACTTATGCTTGATTGTGAAGAGCACTTCAAGCTGCTAGGCAGGGCTGATAGGGTGGATTTATTACAAGAAAGCACCCCCCTCCCTCTCCCCGCAATGTACTGCCATTAAAATGAGCTCTGAACACACACATGAGCACTGGTCTCAGTATATGCTTTACACTTCACTTGGGGTTAGTGTGTAAAGATTGTTGAGCGGTCTCTATTCATGGGCATAAAGGGCTTTCAAGAGGGAGCGAATAATGGTTTACCTTCTCTAAGATACACTTACACACACATGCTCATTTTCTACATTTATTAATTGCAGTAATTCATATTATTATTCATAATAATGCTAATCTGTCCCATCTCTCAGCCTGCATACAGAAAAGATTAGAAATTTTGATATTCTTTTTACTGTTTCTGGCTTTTTTGTGAATTCTGCTGTCTGTAATCTCTGTAATCTCTCACCAAGGCCTCGGAGAATGCTATTTCTTTCTACTGTATACATGTATGTGGCTAGAATGTCAATAAAACTCTCTAACTCTAACTCAGACTATATCAAATAGATCTGGGCCAGAAAGGTGTGACTGTGCTGAGTCATAAACTCTATGCTGCCAATGATTCATGTCATCTATCTTGCACTAGTCTAGTCCTGGTTATACATCTTTTTTTGTTGGTAGCTAGTACATTTTTTGCTCCCTGCAAGAAAGGTTAAGGATAGACTAATAGATCTTGCTGTTCATAGAAAATGTGTATATTCATTAATTACAACCAGGTATGCATATCTTAAGAAAAATAATCCAGTTTAAGATGTGGCCTAGTTCTGTAAAAGGGCTATGATTAGTTTCAATGACATTTATTTGACTGTACTTAACCTTTCCTTCTGTTAGAAATGATATGTCCACACACAAATACACAGTTCAATTAAAAAATGTGAACTTTCTCTTGGTCAGCTCCACCCGAGTTCCTGCAGTGGCCACAGTCCATGTCTAAACCAGTAGGGGGCAGCGCAGTGTTTATCTGCCAGGCTCAGGGAGTCCCAGAGCCTCACCTCATCTGGTTGAAAAATGGCAAGATCCTCACTCCTGGAGACAATGTCAAACTTACTAACAACAACAGGTACAATCAGACCTCCATTCAGACCCCTATTTTGCAAATAAATAATATTTAAATTCAGCGCACTTCAAATATATCATTTCACCTTGACTGATGTGGATGCTTGTCACTCTGCAGTACTCTGGCTGTGACCCGGATCACCGCTGAGGATGAGGCCATCTATCAGTGCATAGCAGAGAACAGTGCCGGCACCAACCAGGCCAGCGCACGCTTAGCTGTGTCCCAGTCTCCTGAGAATCCGCTTCCTGAGGCTCCGCAGGACCTGACGGCTGCACCGCTGACACACACGTCCCTGCAGCTCAGCTGGAGCCAGCCTGAAAGCCGCAGCACTGACAACATCATCGGCTACGTGCTGCATATCCGCATGCTCGGAGGTGAGAGAGCAAGGGAGGATAATGAACCAAATGAAATAGTGTTGGTGTAGAGAATGTAGAAATGATCATCAGCACCTTACCTTTTTAGAAATCTGTGCAGTGATCTGATCGATAAGATTCACATTATATCATTTCCAGAGCCAGATAGTAAAGAGCTCCAGGAGGCTGTGAGTAAGGACACATTCCAGCATGAGTTTAGTAACCTGGAACCAGCAACCACTTATTCCATTTACCTCAAAGCTTACTCTCCTCTGGGGGCCAGCCAGAAGTCCAACACTGTCATTGCCACAACACTAGGGGGCGGTAAGTGTTCACACATTACACTGACACCAAAACACTGTATGTCACGGAGGATGACATGAAATTTAGCAAATACGAACAGCTCAAAACTGATCGTTGGAATAGTGATAATGTCTTTCTCTCTCTCTCTCTCTCTCTCTCTCTCTCTCTCTCTCTATCTATCTCTCACTATAGTTCCCACCATGCCCAATTTCTTCACTAAAGTTCTGAACAGCACGGCAATGCAGATTTATTGGGAACTGCCCAGTAAACCAGGGAAGCTGGAGGGCTTTAAACTATCACACCGTGTTGTACCTCAGGAGCAGTTTGGTCCAGAGGAGCTCTTCCCCAGCCACATCAACACACACACCATCTCACACCTCGGTTAGCTTATCACAAGCACACACACACACACACACACACACACACACACACAGTTGCACAGGTTGAGTGACCTTTAACACTGTGAATCACTGTTATGATTGTATCATATGTTTTTATTTAATTTAATTTTAAATAACATTTGAATGTTATGTAAATATATATAATTATTATATTTGGAAAAATTGTTCCCTAAAATTAGAAAGTCCTAAGAAATCAGAGTGTTTGTAGGGATATATATTGGCAGCTAATTACTTCAAGTTTTTATTTCTTCCTTTAGGCATATAGCCTATGAAAAATATTCTTAACTTGACACAAGTTATAGAATAAATAGAATATATAGAATACATACAGGGGTTAGACAATGAAACTGAAACACCTGTCATTTTAGACCACAATCATTTATTAGTATGGTGTAGGGC
>JAOVYV010000045.1:23833973-23848394 GCA_025674545.1 Hassar affinis | reverse complement strand
GTTGCCGGCTGGGCACCGGCTCCCCCGTGACCCCGTAACTGGGAATAAGCGGTACAGAAGATGACTGACTGACTGACATAGTGCTTGGTGCAAACAAAGAGTGTTGGAAAATGTGTAACTACTTATTACATCTAAACACAAAAAACATGGTATTGATTTCTTTATATTTATTGAGGAAGGTGATGTGTAATTCTGAAAATACTTGCATTACATTAGACACAGTTCTTCAAAGCTGTTTTCTTACATCAAGGAACCAAGGTTAAATTAAAGTTAGTATAGGAGGCACAGTGTTTGGTGACTGGACAGAATAATGTATTTGTGTATTATGAAATTGGAGTAGCATTCATACAGCACCATGCTGCCTCCCCTTGCAGGCAGTGTGCAGCAGTGTAACTGTGGCACACAGTCGGGAGGTGCAATGGAAGGCCAGTGAGCTGTTGGTGGTGCAGCTGCAGGCCCGTGCACGCGGCTTCCTCCTCCGGCAGACACTTTCTGAGCGCCTGCACTTCCTCAACACTCAGCTACCTGCCATTATAACCATTCAGGTAAAGAAACATCAAAGGCTACCACCGATGTACTGCCAGCTGCTCACAAAGACAGCTCTGGAGTTTGGTTTATTTTAAAATAAGCCCAATCATTTTGCAGTCAGATGTTTAGTGGGTCATCCAGAATGATGCCTGTTTTGGATCATTGGGCAAAATAACTAATGATTGTGTTTGTGTTGGTTTGTTAGTCTCACTGGCGGAGGTACCTGCAGCAGAAGGCCTATAGAAACAGACTGGAGTACCTCTATCTGAACTGGAGAGCGGTGGTCAAAGTAAGAGCGTATAAAATTATATACAGCAGAAGTCCCTTTTTTTCAACAGTTTCTCACCTGGTTGTGCTCTCATAGATCCAGGCATGGGTGAAGAAGTGGCTAGCTCGTAGGAGGTATCTGAGTCGTCTGCGCTACTTCAGAAGACACGTAAGTGTCTCAGTGTGGCTGCAAGTTAGTGTTGAGCATATGGAGACAAAAAATATAATGTAAATGTATTAAGTTTATATCTTCTAGGTTGGTGCCATCATAAAGATCCAGGCTTTCTTTAGAGCCAATAAGGCACGTGAAGAGTACAGGATGCTAGGTAGGATCTTTTTCTTTTGGTATAAACAAATTTCATTTGTATGGATTTTGTCCCCAAAAACTTTGATACATTTTAAGTAAAGGACATTTTAAGTTAAGTAAAATCTTGCTGAAATCTCATCTGAACCACTTTTTTTAATCCCTTTTCAATGTCCATCTCTCTATCTGTGCACACCAGTGCACTCCAGTACTCCCCCTCTGTCTGTGGTGCGCAAGTTTGCCCACCTACTGGAACTGGGGGATAATGATATCCGCCAGGAGGGGGAGCTGCTGCGCCTGCGAGAGGAAGTGGTGCGCACCATCCGCTCCAACAGGCAACTGGAGGCAGACCTGGACCTTATGGACTTGAAGATCGGCTTGCTGGTTCGCAACCGTGTCACGCTCCAGGTCAGAAACCACACACGAAGAGACACGTGTAGCCTTCTTAGACTGTGTACATGTTGTTCTTTTGACATCCCACATGCCTTTAATTAGTTAATTGTTTTCAGAGAAATATCAATGCCAAGATGAGTTTAGTTGTTTATTCTGGGCGCCAGGATGTCTGCTCATGAAATCTACTCCTTGTGTGACTTTTCTCTGTTTGGTCTGGTCCTGGGGGGTGCAGGAGGTGGTGTCGCACCATAAGAAACTCACCAAGAAGAACAAAGAAGAGCTGTCTGACATGATGGCCCTGGACAAACACAAAGGTCTCAAGTCTCTGAGCAAAGACAAAAGGGAGAAGTTGGAGGCTTATCAGCACCTCTTCTACTTGTTGCAGGTACATCCATTCCCTAGCTGCATATGGACCTTGTCCTTGCTCCAGTGCTTTTCAACCAAATCTGTAGTATATGTAACACTGACAATAATTTCATCTTTTCCTGCACTAAATATGAAACCTGTTGACTTGAAACTCACTTAATTGAAGCTGAAGAACATTAAATATGTAGAGTATACATGTGACTATAAAACAAACTTAAAACTACAGCTGTTACACCCTAAGTATTGGTATTGAGGCAATGGGAAATGTCTTGCAGTGGTTTATATGTAGTTGTATCTAAATATTGGTCTGTTTTATCTGTAAATTCACTTATGTTCATGATGGACTTTACGTTGGGAAAAACACTGAATCTTTAGTTTGAAAAGTATTGATCTGGAGTGCATTGCTGGTCATGAAGTGATTGCTTCTGGTATTTCTAGTGCTTGGTTCTGCATAAATGTACCAACCGTGCCATGTGCGTGTGTGTCCACAGACCCAGCCATCATACCTGGCCCAGCTCATATTCCTGATGCCACAGAATAAGAGCACACGTTTCATGGAGACGGTCATCTTCACTCTCTTTAACTATGGCTCAGACTGTAGAGAGGCATATCTACTGTTGCAGCTCTTTACTGCCGCTCTCCGCCACGAGATCAAGTATAGTTTCCATATCCACGCACCTTTCCTTCTGTCTCCTCAAGCATCAGTAGCAGGAGATACTGTCCTGTACTGTGCTGTGCTGTGTTATTTAGCTTGACTTAAATGTTATATTGTGCTGTTTATACGTCCTATTTTATGTATTTGTCTGTGAGAAAGACTGAAGGTGGACCAGCCTCAGGAGGTGGTGACGGGGAACCCCACTGTCATAAAGATGCTGGTGAGTTTCTATCGTCATGCTCGTGGCCAGAACGCGTTGAGGGAGATTCTGGGGCCGGTGGTGCGTGAGGTCCTGCAGGATCGCGCGCTCAGCATTCGTGTCGATCCTGTGGAGATATACAAGAGCTGGATCAACCAGACTGAGAGCCAGACTGGCCACAAGAGGTCAGTACATCTGCTTTATGCACTGTATATCCCGCGCGTTAATGTTGTTAATCGTGTTCTTGAAGAAGTTATATTTTAGTATGTTTGTTCATGCTGGGTTTTCACAGCTCACTGCCATATGAGGTGAGTGCAGAGCAGGCACTCAGTCACCCAGAGGTGCAGCAGCGCTTGGACATTGCAATCGCTAACCTGAAGACTCTGACTGACCGCGTTCTCCACGCCATCACCAGCAACCTTCACAAACTGCCGTATGTACAGTATATCCACACATGCATAGTGCTTGTCCAGATTTCAGATTTGGCCTTTTTTTTTTTTTTTTGCTTGTGCATGTACTTTTAGAACTTCTAACCATGCTTATGCAGAAACCCCAGTGGAAAAAAGTCCAAGTGTTGCCTTTTAACGGTCCAACATATGTGGTTTGTTAAATAAACACATTTATTTATGTATTTTGT
Source organism: Hassar affinis (assembly GCA_025674545.1). Taxonomy (NCBI): domain Eukaryota; kingdom Metazoa; phylum Chordata; class Actinopteri; order Siluriformes; family Doradidae; genus Hassar; species Hassar affinis. The sequence goes on along the minus strand of JAOVYV010000045.1, from coordinate 23,845,045 downwards.
TTGCCAGTTCCCACTCACTAGCTAGTTATCCGCCGTTACACTACAGCCACCAACTTGGGAGGGTGAAACATCAGAGCTTAAGCACACACACACACACACAAACATTAGTTCATTTCTCTCTAATCGACAAGGGAGAGCCTAGTGCCATCCTTCTCCCCAAGAGAGCATCGCCTGTTTTGCTACCGTGGATCTTTCCGGCCACAGATGGCTGTGCCATTGTCAGTGTTTGAACTGACTATAGTCTATAACTATAACACTTTCTGCTTGTACCACTGGGATCTGCTAAAGCGAGATTATTTACTACATTTGGGGGTGTTTCCATACATTCATGTTCTTGCGGCTCTTACACGCGGATCTAGAATGTGTTCTGTGTGTACTTTGATAAATAAGCATTGTTTGGAAGGTCGTCATCAGTAAATAAAGCCTCCAACCCCCTAGCCAGAAGTACTTAGCTTTGATGCGGGCTTTACTCTTACGTGTGTCTGTGTGTGTGTTAGGTATGGGTTGCGCTACACTGCTAAAGTTCTGCGAGACTCCCTGCACGAGAAGTTTCCTCAAGCCAGTGAGGAGGAGTTGTACAAGGTTAGCAGCAAAAAGGGTTTATTTCCATGAGCAGTGGTGGATGTGGGGTTTGGTCAGTAAAAATTGGTGCCTCTCAGTCAGCGTCTCTGTATAGATAGTTTGATGTGTTTGCATTGTAGATTTCTGTATGTGTGTGTGTGTGTGTAATTATCAGTACTGTTAGATTGTAGGTAACTTGGTGTACTACCGCTACATGAACCCTGCTGTGGTGGCTCCTGATGGATTTGACGTGGTAGAATTTGGAGTAGGTTCGGTTCTTCTGCCTGATCAGCGACGAACCCTTGGTTCCATCGCCCGAATCCTGCAGCACAGCGCAGCACACAAGCCCTTCTACGGGGACTCTGCACACCTGCGTGCCCTGAACGACTACATCACGCACATGCACGGCAAGTTCAGGTGAGTTCAACAGTCACTTATTAAACATTATCGCCGGAGGAATCGCTAATATTTTGGCACTGTTGACCGGAACGTTTGCTGTTTGACTAACAGGAAGTTCCTGAAAATGGTGTGCGAGGTTCCTGAGCCGGAGGAGCGCTTTAACATCGATGAATATTCTGAGATGGTCATCCTCAACAAACCCGTTATCTATATCTCTATTGGCGAGCTCATTAACACCCACAAGGTATAGCTGTTAATTAGCTGTTTTTTATTCTCACATTCTTTTGCACATTAAATATTCTTATATAAAAAGTGTCACCCTATTGTATGTTCTAATGTCGTTTGTGTTTTGGCGTGTGTTCAGCTGCTCCTGGAGCACCAGGATGCACTGTGTCCTGATCAGAATGATGCTCTCTTCCTTTTGCTGAGGGATCTTGGAAAAGTGCCTTCTGTCCAAGCTCTCGTCGGTTAGTCTGCCCACCTGCGTATTCTGAACAGCTACATCACACATGCTCCCCAAATATTCACTCTCCCTGGAATCTCAACCTACCTTCTCAAAATAGAGTGACCTTTCTTTAGCACATCGTCAAACAAACTTCTTCAAGCCTTTGCAGCGTGTTGTGTTATTTTGGGTGCTTATTACCAGGAGCGAACAGATTATTTCTCAGGAGTATAGGCATTAAGAAAAAGAGCATATTCAGTGTGTATGAATGATTTAGTTACATCGTACTCTTACAAAACTTTTCTGACTATAATGGTCACTCACAGGAGAGGGGGTTATCAACTCTGCAGACCCAAACCTGGAGCAGACTTTGGCTCAGTACAGTAAGATGGAGGTATCTCTCACCCTCACCAGCAAGTTTGACGTCTTCAAAAGCTCTGAGAAGCCTGACGCCCGAGGAATTCTGCTTAGGTGAGACAGCAAGTCATGTTGCCTTGCTTTAAAACATGTTAAACATAATGGCGTGTCTGGTGTTCTATGGCTATATGGCTTAAAGTTCGTGGACACCTCACCTTCACACTGCATGTTGGTCTTCCCCAAACAAAGTTGGAAACACAATTGTGTAGGATGTTTTTGTATGCTGAAGTGTTACAATTTCCTTAACTGGAACTAAGAGGCTCAAATCTCTTCCATCTTGACAATGTGTCACCTGGTGTGGTCTATGAAGACATGGTTTGCAACTAGAACTCAGGGTTTGACCTCACTAATGGTCTCTATAGCAGATCTCCGCGGCCACGCTCCAAAATCTAGTGGAAAGCCTTCCCGGAAAAGTGGGGGTTATTATAAGAGCAAAGGGGGTTTAAATCTGCAATGGGATGTAAAAAGCATGCGAGAGTGATCATTAGGTGTCAACAAAACTTTGCCCATGTACAGTGTGTGTTTTGTGATTTTGCACATTAATCTGAACACTGCAAATATTACACATTCAGATAGAATTCAGGCTTGCCCTCCAAACCTCATTTTCAGGGAGATTTTTTTTGCCACTGTTGCTTCTGGTTTAGTCTAAATCCCTATACAGAGTTCTTTAATGCCACTTTGTGACAATGTAGACTGTTACAAGTGCTATATGAATAAAATTGAATTGAATTGAGTTCTGTGCACTGAACAGTATTACTACATAAATGACACCACTCTTACCCAATCATGTTATAACATGCCAACAGATCAGATCATAAATAGACACACATCTGTCCAAATTCCCCAGACAAAGAGTGAACAGAAGTGTGAATCGACCTGTACTTGCCCAGCATAACTGAGTATAAAATGCAAAAATACACATAACCCAACAATCGCACACCATTAGGTGCTGACTGACTCGCTAAAGCAACTTGGCAATGGCTGTTGATTCAGATGGAACCCAAATTGGCTGACCGTCATTTGACAGACTATCGTTTGGTTCCCACCAAATTTCAGAACAAATGTCTTGTGTATCAGTAAGGAAATCCCAAAGCTTAGTCACTTCAGAATCTATTCTCCTTACAGTATCGTATTAGACTTTCATTCTTTGTCACACTCTCACTGTCTAGTTTGATTGGCTGTGGATCCTATCAGTATAGATAGGATCTATACCCCCCAATATTTGCTTATTGTGTAAAGCAAATATAGATTAAACTGTAGACTTTTTTCCTCTTCAAAGATAAGATGATTGTCACATTCTTATCTAATATTTGGAGTATAAAACATTATCCAGCTTTTGGATATCCCTGTAACTCTGAAGTTCTAAGTGAAAAGGGTTCTCTGTAATTATCACAGCTAAAACAAACATTTTACCTGTGTTCCAGCACTAAGCAGCTGATAATTGATGTGATAAGAGCTCAGCCTGGAGATACACTGAGTGAGGTTCTCCGATCCTCCGTGTCTCAGGATCAGGTACGAGAGGCTGTACATCCATCCGCCTCTACCCTCTACCTCCACCATTCTCCTTTGGAGTACACAGAAGACTAAATGCCATACACTGTGTGTCCCTTATGTTTGTGCGTGTTTAGGAGATGCAGCATGGCTGGATGATGCACCGCAGGGCTCAGCGAGATGCTCGCACCCCAGAGAAGATGAAGAGGAATCAGTCTCTGATTGCTGACAGCAACCTGACACTGGAGGAGAAGAAGCGGAAGATCCAGCGCAGCCTGAGGAGGCTGGAGGCTTTGGGAGTTCTTACCCCACCAGACTCAGAGACTCAGATACTTCAGCTCATTGCCAAGGTATACACACACACACACACACACAGGTGTTCATGTTCTCTTATGAAGCATATTACCCATATGGCATATTGATGTGTAATACTGTTCTAAATATTGTGTTGTCATTTACTACTTTATCACGATCTTCACAAAAAAAAAAGCAGGGAAATGTAAGAGAGCTTTCACACATGCACTGTTTAGTCCATTTGACTGGAAGCCTCATGTATTTTCCCCCTCTGTGCAGTTTTTATGTGTGAATACAGCACAATTTGATTGCAGTGAGAGAGCATTTTGACTCTGAATCTCAAATGCACAACATGAACCAAATATGTGCGTGTTTATTTTTCTTTAGATATGAGCTGCACACTGAATAAAAAGTAAAACACTGAATGTATTAAATGTTTACGGTGTTTTCATTATATCTATAATTATTTAGTAATTTATTGAGCGTGTCTCCGTGTTCTCTGTTCTCAGGTGAGTTTTATGATTTCTACTCGCACTTGGGTGACCCTGTGTCTGACATCATATTTCTGGCCAATAAAAGAGTTTTATGAGTACATTTCATCCCTACACACCCTTCAAACCAAGTTATTTTTTTCTTTTTTGAATTATTACTAATAGATGTAAAAGCATTTGAGAAATAAAGTATGCAATGTGTTTCATTGTACAAAAAAAACACACTAACAAAGTATTTTTTGCTACTAGATGACTCATGGGTTTCTTTGAGACATTAGCACTAGATCTATGCTTAATCCGGACAAATACAGAAGTGAAGAGTGTGTGTGTGCATTTTCGTGCTAAGGCACCATGTTGTCCCTGCTACAGGACATCCGTCACCAGCGTCTGCACCGGCAAAGACGGCAAGCTGAGCTGGTAAAGCTGAAACACACCCTGCACAGCCTGCACTGCAAGAGCTCCTTCCACTCTGAACAGATTGACTACTACAGCCAGTACATCTCCACCTGCTTGCACAACCTCACCGCCAGGTAACACACACACACACACACACACACACATTAGTATGCAAGCACTACAACATGCACAACATGGTGTGTTTATGTGGAGCAGAGCTCTGTGCTGACTGTGTTGTTTCTCATGACCCCTCAGTCAGACAAATGGGAAGAAGGCAGCAGACAGTAAAGGGAAGAAGAGCAAGCAGCTGACACTGACTTACACCGCTGCCCGGCTCCATGAGAAGGGAGTCCTCCTGGAGATTGAGGACCTGCCTGTCACACAGTAGGAACATATGAAAAGCCCACCACAAATACACACTTTTTTGTTTTCTTTCTCTTTTAAACCTTGCATGACTGCAGATGCAGAAAATCTCTCTGAATGAATTGAAACAAAAGGGAAATTTTTGTTTTTTGGATAAGCTTCCAGAAAAGTCTAAAACATTTCAGTGTGACCCAAATCACACAGCACTATCAGAGAATGGGAGTGCTGCTCTTAAGATGTATGAGTATTTGTTTTGGGCCAGTTTCAAACCTGTGTATGTGTATGTGCAGGTTCAAGAATGTGATCTTTGACATCATACCCAGCGAGGAGGGAGGCACCTTCCTGGTTAAAGCTCGGTTTTTGGGTGTGGACATGGAACGATTTCCTTTGAAATATCAGGTAATTACCAAAAAATGCACAAATTCTGTTCATGTAAACACTGGTCATCTGGATTGCAGCAAACAGGCCAGTGCATTCTGCACTTATAATGCTATGTAAATCTTTTTGCAATTAGTGGGTGGAGTTTTTCCATTGTATCAGGAAAGTGTGTGTGTCTGTGTGTGTGTGTGTAGGACTTGCTGCAGCTCCAGTATGAAGGAGTCGCTGTCATGAAGATGTTTGATAAGGCCAAAGTCAATGTCAATCTTCTCATCTTCCTCCTTAACAAGAAATTCTTCAAGAAGTGATGTGGACCAGTGATGGTCCTCTTACTATATACACAGAACACTCAAACTCAGAGCTCAGCTTTATTTGATCAAACACAACCAATTGGACATCTGCACTTTATTAGATATTTGGAAAGTAAGCAAGGAAATAAATAAATGACCAGAAAGCCTAGTGATTTTTATATCCACATCATATAACATTATTATAAACAAATGTGCCAGAAGCAACCAATATATAACGTTCTGGGGTTGTAGGGAATACAGTATATTCATATAATATATTTGATGTGTGGCATTTTGTCTCTTTACAGCCATGTAGTAGTTGCATTTTGATATTCCATCCATTTTATACTCCAGAGGGAAAACTAACACTTAAAGCTTTGCAATATGTTTTATAAAATACCACGGTTGGCCTAGCTTAGTTTTATATGTGAACCTTTCTGTAACACTAAATTCACTATGATCAGGCGTTTTAATTAATAATAATTATACTGTATCAAAATGACAATCTGTTTTATACATATATACATATAATTTGTCTGTGTCCTTTGCGTATGTAGATCAGCCCCATTCTCTTTCTTGTGTCTCTGCATTATTAATTGTGTGCACTTATATAGAGCACTTGATCTCAGCATTACTCCAGCAGTATTGGGTTTTACCCACTGCTTATCAAAAGCTGTACTCCAAAACCTCAAACACACACTCCATGGTGTACTCAGCAGAAAGTTGTGTTCTCTTCTGCTCCTACCAGCTTTAGATGTTAGCGTATGATTGACAGCTTGGGCGTGTTTCATTCTTCACTCAGTGCCAAGGGCTCAACTGATAATGCAACAGTTTTGAGTCTCACAGCTGGTCTGGAACTCTGCAGCCTGGCTCGGGCTTGGGCTCGGTGTGCAGGTGTGTTAATGCAGCACAGCCTCGGTGTTTATGCTTTTTAGTAGTAGTAAGGTCCTGTAGTACTTGTTTATGCCTGCAGTTTTTTTTTCTTCGCTTCAACAGCGTTGCAGGGAATTGGTGTTTGATTGTTGCATGTTCATACTCTGTATATATTTTCTGTCCACTTTTTTCCCCCTTTTTTTATTTCTGCTATTGTCTTTATTTTATGTGACTCCATATGTTACCTTTAAAATATTTTACAGAATTTGTCACCAAGCTATTTTAAAATAAAGTGCCATTTCTCTTATATGAGTCAGCTGTTTTGTTAGTTTGCACATCATATAACATTATTATAAACATATGTGCCAGAAGCAACCAATATATAACGTTCTGGGGTTGTAGGGAATACAGTATATTCATGTAGTATATTTGAGGAGTGGTATTTTGTCTCTTTATAGCCATGTAGTAGTTGCACAGGCTCGGTGTGCAGGTGTGTTAATGCAGCACAGCCTCAGTGTTTATGCTTTTAGTAGTAGTAAGGTCCTGTAGTCCACTTTTTTCCCCCTTTTTTTATTTCTGCTAATGTCTTTATTTTATGTGACTCCATATGTTACCTTTAAAGTATTTTACAGAATTTGTCACCAAGCTATGTTAAAATAAAGTGCCATTTCTCTTATATGAGTCAGCTGTTTTGTTAGTTTGTTAGCACAATTTGCATTGCCATTGATTAAAGCTTAAGAGTTAGAAGAAAAGAAAATGAAACACGGTTGTGAATTCTGGTGAACTTGGAGAACCAAGACTACGTTTACACCTGGTAAATATATATATATATATATATATATATATATATATTTAATGGAGTAGTCTGCATTTTGGGAGTAGTTTATGCCTCTGTAAAGCAGTAAGAACTCAGTAAAGCCCCGGTGTAGCAGCTCAGTCGCCTGCCCGACCTTTCCACCACTACGGCCACTAGCCACAACAAGCCCATTCACATCTCTCCGTGCCCGTCACCGTGGCCCCGCCCCCGCCCTCCGCGCCGACACGACAACAAACCGTAACGCCAGGAGCGTCATCGACACCGGCGCCGACCAATCAATGATGCCGTCTGAGCGCGGAGCGAGCGCGCGCCGGGGCCCAATCACAGGCTTTGTGTTGCTCGCCGGTGCCGGGATCAGTCGCCAGAGGTAACGGCAGCGTCTCAGCATCCCAAAAGCAGACCGGAGCGAGAGGGAACCTGCGGGGTGAAGGCGACCAAGGTGAGACCGAGGATGTAGCCGCGGCCCGCGTGCGCTCAACTCACCCCCCCTCCCCAAAAAAACACTTAAGGGACGCGGAAAGCCGTGACGATAATATTCAGACGCCAACGCTCGCGCTGGCTGCGTGTTCGTATAGGCAGATTATTGTGCTTGCTTAAAAGATCGCGTCGAGGTGTTAACGATCTCGTTAAAGTAAACACACACACACACACACACACACACACACACGACCGTCTTGTTAGAGATAGCTGACGCGTGTGCTGTTCGTCAGCTGCGACTTTTTGAAAAAAAAAAAAAAAGAAATATTTCCGCTCCTCGAACGGCTTGGCGTGCTCGTTCAGCTGAGATGAGCTTTTATTGTTTCTTGCTGAGAACTGAGTCTCTCGGGGTTAAAAGCCCTGACTGGGGTGTTTAAAAATGCCTTCTACCTGCTGCGCGACTACAGCAGCGCGACTGGAAACTCCACCGATCACACACCGAACAATCAATGTGTTATGAATGTAATAAATATCGATTTTAACCAAGTTGATGATTTTGGTGTGGTGTGTGGCTGGGAGTTGCGGATGGCGGACCTCCTGCTGTGGGATAAAATAAAGAGATCCTGCCATCAGCCATTTGCGTAAGTCGAGACGTGTTCGCCCTCAACTTGTTTCGAGAGCATGCAAATGGCTACCTTGTAATGTCCTATTTATCAGTGCGCGGCGGTGATGGTGCTGCTGCTGCTGATAATCAAGAAAACACCACGTACCGGGGGGAAAGTACCGCCGAGCCCGAATTGTAAGACATCTCCAAGGCGCTGGGGTCAGTTTGACAGTTTAGTCGAGTTTGATTTCACTTTGCATTGTGTTGTAGAAGTGTGTGACAACTCGGGCAGACAGAGTTCAGTAGGCTGCTGGAGTTGTTCACGGTGGACCGACCCAGCTGAATCACACCACAGCCCCAACACTTCCACACATCATGCTGCTAGATTGCTGAATAATACACACTTGCACCAAGCAGCCACTGACCCCCTCCTGAGTTAGTAGAGTGAGATGAGATGGAGAGATGACTCTGGCATTTCTCTTTTGACATTTCCTCTCCACTGTGCATCTGGGAGCTTATTGAAATCCGCTGCACTGGATCCTTTACTACTTCCCAACTTTTTTATTTTATTTTTTTTATTATTTTTTTTTTTGGTAAGCTCACTGAGCACCCTGGAAAATATGATCCAAACTGAATACACAACAAACCAGCTGCCATTACATTACATTACATTAGTTTGTGCTTTTTGCACCAGTTTGCCTGCACTGGTTATTATCTTGCGACCCAACTGCGATCTTATACCCAACTGGTTTTTGGACCGTGTAAAGATCAGAAAAGTTTTGGAGTGTGTAAAGATGTCTACCTTTGATAGTGCCTTGCTTAATTCCACCAGTTTGGTTCCTTCGTTTCTCCGAGTGTACGTTTGGAACTGGAAAGTTGACTTGAGACACTGATACTTTCCTCACTGTTTGTACGAATAATTGGTGATTCAATCCTTCCAACCGAGTGACTTGTCTTTTTAATGGTGTATAAATGTGACATAATCTGTTACTTAATTGTGGCTTGCTTGAATTTATGCCCGTGCTTTTTACTCATGTGTTTATTTCCCTTGAGTCCTCTGTATGAGCTGATCGTGATTGTGTGACTGTACCCTGGAAGCAGACCTGCTGGATTTTTTTTTTTAATGAAACCAGTGACACACACACACACACACATCTCCAGCACTGTGTATCTAATACACTGTAGTGAAGTTGTGTAGAGCAAACACACAAAAACAAAACTAGTTGTGTAAATATAATGCATGACTTCAAACACAAGACATTGGTGACAGTGTTCCAGTTTCCTAGTTAAATCTAGGCACAATGGACTGGTAAATATTATGGCTAAGTAATGTCAGTAACTGCTGTGAAGCTTAGGCTCTGAAAGATTATCACTGAGTCTGTAGCAGAGCCCATATCCCAGTATGGCATCAGTGAGTGTGGAACATCTCGTGCCAGTGAAGTGTTTGAGTTTTTTTTTTTAATCATCAATTTGAAATGTCCATGCATTTACTTTTTTCTTAAACTGACATCTAAGTTCTGGGCTACTGTCCGTGCAGCGGTTTACATTTGATAAGCTTTTTCGTTGGCTTGTACCTACTGAAGTCCCAGTTTCTGCAGTTTGATGAGACCTGTGTATGTGTGTATGTAGAGTTTGCAGATGTGTGTATAGAGAAGTGACCACTAATGACTATGCTGGGGGATAATTCTCTGTTCTGACGTTAGAAACCGGACTGAACTGGACTGTATGCGTTTTGATTGTGCTTGGGACTGGGACTGACTAGTAAATGGTGGGTCTTAAAGGGGAAAAAGAATCAAAGCGGCATAGTAGCAGGGATCTCACTCTCATACACACTCTGTCTCTCTCTCTCTCTCACTATCTTGTACTTTCTCTCACTCACTGTCTTCCTGCTTATTTAGTTTTTAAAGCCAGTGTGTCTCATATCATTGGAATCTGCCACATTTGATCATTACTCATACAGGACACATACTGCTGTTCCACTGCCAATGTACATGTGGGCATGCAAGCACACACACACACACACACACACACACACACACACACACACACACAGGCAGAGACACAGACACACACACTTCTAATGTAAACTTAAAGATAATCATATGACCCACCTCACCCCCGCCCCTCAACAGTCTGGGATCAGTCCTAATCCCTCTCACTCTCTTGCACACTTAATCAAAAACAGGAGGCCAATTTTGGAGCACAGTGGCCACAGCTACACCCCAGAATACCATGCCTTCCAAAGGCTCTTGCATACGAACACACTCAGTTTGTTAAACATGTTTATTCCACTCCAGGAGACATATCGAGCACTTTGAGTGGCTTTTTGAGCCTGAATTTTTGTTGCTTTGTGTGCTGGGATGATCAGGATTGTTTAAGCACCTCCATAACCACTTAGAGATGGGTCTTTTTTATTTATTTATTTTTTATTTATTATTATTATTTTTTTTTAAACGTTGTGTGTGTGTCCATGTACGTATGCGTGAGGGGGTGGGCAAAGGGCTTAGACTTCATGGCTTATTGTGCGTCTGCAGTTTTTGGCATTTCTTCACAAAGCTCTGCCTGTTTTCATGGAGCGCTCTGCATTCATCTTAACACTGTCCTGGTGCTGACTTTGTTCATCTCTCTTTTTGTCTCTTTTGTCTCTCTTTGTCCAAGGCTAGTCCTCTGTCCCTCCATGTTTGCCTTGGGCTACTGCAGAAATTAAATTGATTAGTGGTACTGTCTAAAAATAGATGTACTGGTTGCCATGGCAACCCCCCAGAGCCCGGAGTTGTTGCCTTGTTTGATGAAGACCTGTGCTTAAGTGTTGTAATATTGAGACACACACACACACACA
>JAOVYV010000045.1:23805585-23818042 GCA_025674545.1 Hassar affinis | reverse complement strand
GCTGTATTGGCCACAAAAGGAGGCCCTACACCATACTAATAAATTATTGTGGTCTAAAACCAGGTGTTTCAGTTTCAAACTGGTATAGCAGTAGGTCCCCCATGGGATCATGGAGGGAATGTTGCACAGTAATCATGCCAATGTTTCCAGTGTTATCTCATGAAACAATTTTTGCCAGCTGACGCTAGTCACATTCACGCAGAGTCTTTTTTTTACGTCCACACTGTTTTCGTGGAATTCGCTGGATTTCTTGTAGTCACATTACACCCTTGAAATGCTTATATGTGAAAATCCAAACTTTGCTTTTACCTCCAAAATGCTATGACCCATCTAACAAGCTTCAACTATTAAATCGTGTTGAAAATGGCAAAATCTTGCCAGTCTCATGGCAGAAACAGCTCTAAAAGCTTCCATAGATGTCCATTGCTTTATACACACTGGCAGATGCAGGCAATGATTATTTTGCCTTTTTTGCATAGGCGCTATTACCAGTTTTTTTTTCCTGGTATGTCAGTGTACTGCTCTGGTACATCTGGTACTGATCCATCTGATCAGCCCATTTTGTGGTCCAGTTATGTTAAAGGTAGGTAGAACATCAAACTGTGGAGTCTCAAGGACTAGTGTTAAGGACCTTTGTTTTAAATTACTGAGGAATATCAAATATTAAAACATTTTATAATCATGATAAATGCTTCACCATAAAATGAATAAGCTCAGTGCACTCTAAATGAACATCTGAACATTTTAAGTAATAAGAGGAAATATGAGCCATTATAATGTTCTTCATCGTTTGTCAGTGTATTAATTCTTTGAGGGATAAAACCCTTTTATTTGTCACACATAATTAAGTGCCCTGTGAAAACATGAATGCCAGAATTTCTATGGCCATCGTGTGAAGTCTTTTGTCTTTTGCATGACAAAGAATTCCAGAAGACGGTGAAATAAGATAAGGGAATCTTACTGGCTAACAAAGAATAAGATGGCATGATTGAAAGATTAGCAACTATGTTTATCACTTAATACAGAATTAAACAACATAACATTTCTCTCTTTTTTCACATTAATTATATCACTTCTGCAGTATATTTCATGGAAGGTGTAAAGAAAGGCTTCTTGTGTGGGTATATAAATGTTTTTCCTTCCTCTGTCACTCAGGTTTCAGTGGTGCAGAGCAGTTCCTCATCCATTCATCCCTCAGCTCACAGTTCTCAGTCTAGCAGCAAGCTACCCATCAGATCTGGCCACACACACCACAGTGGAGATGCCCAGAACCTCCGTGCTGCACAGGTCAGAGGACGCACACTAACCTTAGCATAAATAACCACAGACTCTAAAGCTTTTATGGGACTTGGTTTTGGCAGTGTAACCTCAAATATAAGCAACAGTGTACAGCCCATGACTGCCATCCTGTGGCCACGAATAAACCTGCATTCTTGAGTTATACCAGTGAAGCAGAGAGCGAATTTCACTGTAGTGTCTGTATAGTTTGTCACTGTGAGGCTGTTTCTCGCCGCAGGGCCAGAGTGTGATCCGGTCTGCAGCCAGTGCCTCCATTCCCCAGATGATGATGTCACAGCGAGTGGTCGCTCCAAGCCCAGGGCAGTTGCAGGGCCATAGAGTGGCAGGCAAACCAGGCAGCATGCGCACATCCACAGCCAGCATCAACAGCACTGTCAGCTATCAGCAGGTACTGTGTGTGTGTGTGTGTGTATGTGTATATATCGATCAGCCATAACATTAAAACCACCTCCTTGTATCTGTACTCTTTGTCCATTTGACCATGGACTGACCATACAGGTGCACTTTGTAGTTTTACAGACAGAGACAGTAGTCTGTCTGTTTCTCTGAAGACTTTGTTAGCCACCTTTTATGCTGTTCTTCAGTGGTCAGGACCCCCACTGCAGTGTCTGATCCAATCCACCCAGCACAACACACACTAACACACCACCACCACATCAGGGTCACTGCAGTGCTGACAATCATCCAACACCCAAATAAATACCTGCTCTGTGGTGGTCCTGTGGGGTCCTGACCAGTGAAGAACAGGGTAAATGGGGGCTAACAAAGTCTGCACAGAAGCAGAGAAACTGTAAAACTCCCCTGTATGGTCAGGGGAACTGATAAAATGGACAAAGTGTAGATACAAGGAGGTGGTGTTAATCTTATGGCTGATGTGTGTGTGTGTGTGTGTGTGTATATAAAATCATTGCCTGTTCCGTTTGATATACAATGTGTGGATTTAAATGGGTCTATGTATTGTACAGTCTTTCCTACTGTTTGTATTTGCATGTTAATCATTGGATCTGTACACTTAAGTACCAGAAAAACTGGTATACTTTGCATTCTGACGGTGAAACGAGCTCTAGAAGCTTCCATAGATATGTCACTTCATATCAGGGATGTTCTGGAATGAGACACGTAAACACGTGTTAAGAGTCGTAATTTGAACACAGTTGTGTGTTTGCCCAAAGTGTTCCTGCAGAGAAGAAAAAATGGCAATAACAAAGAAATTTAAAAGAAGAATTTAAAATGCTCGGTTTGTATGCTATCCAGGAATTTACACAGTGTGTGTGTGTGTGTGTGTGTGTGTGTGTGTGTGTGTGTGTGGTGGTGCTTGTTACAGGGGGCTAGTCAGCAGGTGTCCGTCCCCCAGCGTTCCAGCTCCTCCTCCATCTACATGAACCTGGCGCACATGCAGGCGGTGAGCGTGGCTGGCATGACAGCGGGAGTAGGAGTGGCTGGTGTGACAGGTGGAGTGGGTGTTTCTGGGGTGGCCTCTTCCTCATCAAGCTCTGTGCAAGATGTGGCCAGCAGTCAGGCAGCAGCCAAACTGGCTCTACGTAAACAGCTGGAGAAAACCCTGCTGGAGATCCCACTGCCTAAACCACCTGCGCCTCTGCTCTACTTCCTGCCCTCCGCCGCCAACTCTGAGTTCATCTACCTGCTGGGCCTGGAGGAGGTGGTACAGAGCGTCCTTGACAGCCAGGGTGAGAACGCTAATAGTGCTGCTCTTCAGAGATTCATTTGCTCACCTTCTCTCTATTTTCATTAGGATATTAATTCAAATGTAATTGTCAATAAAACTCTGTGTGTGTGTGTGTGTGTGTGTGTAGGTAAACTTTGTGGGACAAGTGGTCGTCTGGAGCCCTTTGCTTGCGCTCAGTGTAAAACTGACTTTACCCCTCACTGGAAGCAGGAGAAAGGCGGACGCATCCTTTGTGAAACGTGCATGACGTCCAATCAGAAGAAGGCTCTGAAAGCCGAACACACTAACAGGCTGAAGAACGCCTTCGTGAAGGCTCTGCAGCAAGAGCAGGTAAAGACGAGGTCATCTAGGTGTACTACTAACTACAGCTCACCACTCTGGAGAGGTAATGTGTGCATTCTCTGTCCCTCTTTAGGAGATTGAACAGAGATTGCAGCAACAAGCTGCACTGTCCACCAGTTCTACAGTGTCTGCAGCCAGTGTGAGCAAAGCTGAGTCCATGATGAGGCACCACACCATCAGACAGGTGCGCACACACAGACACACACACACGAACAAGCACTCTAAAACTCTTTGATCCTACATAAGTGGATCATATAAAGTTTATTAGGTACACTATAGTGCAGTGACCTGTCTGATGCCATGTGTGATGTAATAGTCATTTCTATTGGATAAGAGCGTCTGCTAAATGCCATAAATGTAAATGTAAATGTAGGTCCAAGCCCTTCCTTAGGTCTTTGTTTAGTAAGGTACCATTGAGGGTTAACAAGGGTCTAAATTCTTTCAGTTCCTAAGAGTGTGGTGGTGTAGTCAAGGGTAAGGGTGTAGTCCAAGCATCCAGGAAAAAGCGGATTTACAATGATGGCCAGATTTTGAAAATGAAGTTAGTGAAGTTAGGCTAGAAATAAAATGATCTGCCACCCTCCCGGCTAGCTACAGAAGTTTTGTTAGGCTAATATAAACGCAGCACCGGCCTTATCTTTTAGAAGGGTTAGGGTTAAATGGTTCTCAATATAGCACACGTTGAGGGTCAGTCAGTGAGGTACAGCACCTGTGAGTGCCCAATCAGGAGAGACAAGTTCCGTCATAAGGCATCCTTGAGGGACACATCCATCCAGAGGGGACACATCTGTGTCAATGTCACCGATTTGTTAAGGATAATATATAATCAGTGGTGGCAATTAGACACATTTCTTCACCTGACTGGTAACCCAAGGGTACATGTACTGTGAATGTGTGTGTGTGTGTGTGTATGTGTATGTGCATACTGACCTGCAGGCATCCACGGCACAAGTTGCTCAACCCCAGGTGTCAGTGCAGCGCAGTGTATCAGCAGGCTCTGGGTCAGCACGAGGTGTCTTATCCAACTTTGCACAGGCGTCCCAGCTCGCGCTCCCTGGTGCCATCATGGGCATGACCAGCAAACACTGCTCTACCTCCAGCAGCCGTTCACAGCATGACAGCCGACATCAGCTGTACGGCATTCCTGGTAAGCAGCTTGTGCTACTCAATCTGATAGTAATCTAATACTTATGTTAGTACACAAGAATCTAAATTGGATAAAACTGCGATTTAAAATATTGTAGCTTTATTTGAGATTAAAGATGTGGAAATTTGTTTCTAAGCAACAGAGCCGAAGTGATGTTCTTGCTGCAGTTTGAGGTGTCCAAATGCTTTCGTCTTTTGCAGCATAAAACGTTTCTAGAGCAGGGCTCTTATTTCTAAAGGGCTAATGTGCATGCAGGTCTGAATCAGGAGCCACACCTACTTTCATTTAGTTCAATTAGGTAATTAATAATTGTGGCTCTGATTAGGCTAGAATGAAAACCTACAACCACACTGGCCTGATTTAATGAGTCTGTTGATTATATAAGTTGAAGACCCTTTATCTAGACCTAAAATAATCAACTAAGACATTTTAATAATCTTTAGTTTCTATAGATTTTTTTATTGTAAGCCTTATTAATGGTTACTGCTAATTTTGTCTGATTGTACATCATAGTGAGACATAAATATTGAAAGCTTTTTTTCCTCACTGTCAATCTATTTTCCCCTCCGCTTTCTGTGCAGGAGTCAACATTGCTTACCTGAGCTCTGGTAACGTTGGGGGTCATAAGTCATCTAGTTTAGCAGACAGACAGCGAGAGTACCTGCTGGACATGATTCCTCCTCGTTCCATATCCCAGTCCATTACTGGACAGAAATAGGCCTTCACTCTCACACTTAACCCCCTAACCCCAATACATGCACAAACAGCCTGCTCATGACAAGCTCACTCACATATGCGCTTTTTCTCTCTGCCTCTCTGTCTCTCTGCCTCTCTTTCTCTCTCTCTCTCACTCTCTCTCTCTCTCTCTCTCTCTCTCTCTCTCTCTGATGAGCACACACACACACTTTTAAATATCCTGCCATGTCTCCCAGTCCCCTGTTGCATGCAGTGCCTGTCAGTCTGCTTACCAGCTACTCTTTCTGTGTAACACAATCAGTGACTGTACGTGGTGAATTTCACCAGTAAACTGCAGTCCTTCTCTGCAAGTATGCAATCCCTGCTCAACACTGCTTAACCCCTACAGTCTTCATCATTCAACCTACGTGTGTGGGGACATGTTTTGTACATTAATGCACTTTCCGGTGAGAATGTGTTTTTAATTTCGCTATTAATATTTGGAATATGTGTGGGTCCGGTGGCACTATACAGAGAGAGGTAAAGGCTCTTGTTCAGCTGAAAGAACTGAATTGAAATAGTTCCCCACCGCCCCCCGCCCCTCTGAAAGCAACTATCAGTGTTTTTAAGAAGATGGGATTTAAATGAAGAAGTCATATTATATCACTATGTGGAGAGCTTTGGTTTTGGCTACATTATATAGCTGACTGCAATACTTACTCCCCATTACTCCCCATTTCCTAAAGACTTTTCTATAAGGGTTTCGTGTGTAAAGAGCCTGCCGCATCGTTTCAGGTCTGTCTTTGTCCAGTTTTTTTTCCCAGCAAGGATAAGCCTGTCAGTGAGCTACATTATATTAAGCATTAAATCCTGTGAGGTCCTAACTCATTTTCCCCATTCACATACTTGTACATGCTTTGCATAAGATCACACGGTGATCTATCATTTATTTTATGGTGCTCTCTTTGAATTAGTCGTTTTTCTCATCAAATGGGAACTGACAGTCCACCTTTGACTTTAAACATATGTAAGGTTAAGTAAAGTTATAATTACTTATAGTGCTAAGTATTGAATTTTAAAGGTGCTGTTTGTCAGATTTTCCTCTCTTTATCATGTTTAGTGAGCAGAGGAATTTCTCATGCACTGCCCCTTTAAATGCACAGTGCAATATTGGGCAAGATTTTTGGTTTTATTTTCTTTTAATTGAACGGAAATGAACCATTTGTTATGGCCTTGCACCATGATGGATAATACCTTTTTCCATATTTCTCTATTAAAACATGTATCTCTGTTTATTCATCTTTTGTAAAATATGTACAGTATAGTATGTTTCCTTTTTTTATTTCATTATACCATGTGCCCCAAGGTACGTTTGTCATTTAAAAAAAAAAACTTCATATGTGTAAAGCTGATTTTTAAAAATATTTCTTATGAAATACCTGTAAAAATTCTTTTAGAAATTTAAGCCATTTTTTTCCCTCCCTTTTCATGCCCCCTTTATCTTACTTGGAAAACTGGTCAAGGTTTTATGAATATTAAGCTTATAACAAGTATTACAAATACTTATTTGCATGAGCAGATGTATTCTTAATAATGTATTGTAAATATGCCTTTAGCTTTTGGGGCTCAAAACATGAAACAATGCATTTGTACATTGTATAGGAAAAAAACAAAAGCCATTGATATTGTGAGTGTCATTTTGTCATGTGTTCCCTGTGTAGTGCTGCACAAAATGTATGAAATTACAATTTTCTTTTTTGATTCATCCTTAAATATGTTTTTTTGTCCCCTTTGTATCAGTTGTGCTCTGTGCTTCATCCACATAAGACCTTCTGTTAGAAGACTTACTTGGCCACAGTATTTTGCTTAATTGTCTGTGTTAATGTTTGAAATTAACACACAACCCTTTGTACATTTAGTGTTAGATTTGGGAAAGCACAGACAACTCAGTGAAATGTTGCCTCTGGCAGTCAGAGATGTGCTCAATTCTTTAACGTTGGTCCTCTGGAAATGGCCATTTTTGATCCCAGGTCTAGACAGTACTCTTGCTCTTCACTTTCTTTGCTGTTATTTGTTGTTCTAAATGCAACATGCTATATTTGCTATGGAATGCTAAGCCGAATGTGGAAACCGAACAGAAGGAAGAAAAAAATGTTTTCTTGCAGGCCAAATGTTGCTCCATATAATTTCAGTAAATAAGCTTACAATAAAAAAAATTAAGAAATTAAATAACAGTGGATTTTTGTTTTACTTTCACCCTTTGCCTGGTTTGGTATCATGCACTGCTTCTGCTGCATGAGATCTTCCTTCTCTTGGAGAAGGATTTTCTTTCCCTAGAGGCCCCCTGTCTACGCTGAGATCTCGTTATCATCTGCACGTTCTCCATAGTCGCAGCACCTCTGGATTAGAGTCTGTAGAGTGTATGTAGAGTGTGGGTAGAATCTGTACAGTGTGTGTAGAGTGTGTGTGGTGTCTGTAGAGTTTGTGTATTGTGTCTGTAGAGTATGTAGAGTTTGTATTAAGTGTGTGCAGAGTCTGTAGAGTGTGTATAGAGTATGTATATAGTGTGTGTCGTGTGTGGATTGACTGTAGAGTCTAGAGTGTGTGTAGAGTCTGTATAGTGTGTGTAGAGTCTGTAGAGTGTGTGTAGAATGTGTGTAGAATCTGTAGTGTGTGTAGAGTTTGTATAGAGTGTGTGCAGAGTCTGTAGAGTGTGTGTAGAGTATGTGTAGAGTCTGTGGAGTGTGTGTAGAGTGAGTAGAGTGTGTGTAGAGCCTGTAGAGTGTGTCTAGAGTCTGTAGTGTGTGTGGAGTGAGTGTAGAGTCTGTAGATTGTGTAAAGAGTGTGTAGACTGTGTGTAGAGTGTGTTTAGAGTCTGTAGAGTGTGTGTAGATTGAGTAGAGTGTGTACAGTGTGTGTATAGAGTGTGTCTAGAGTCTGTAGAGTGTGTGTGGAGTGAGTGTAGAGTCTGTAGAGAGTGTTTAGAGTCTGTAGAGTGTGTAGAGTTTGCATAGAGTCTGTGCAGTGTCTGTGGAGTGTGTCTAGAGTGTGTGTAAAGTCTGTGGACTGTGTGTAGAGTGTGTTTAGTGTCTGTAGAGTGTGTGTAGAGTATGGGTAGAGTGTGTTTAAAGTCTGTACAGTGTGTGTACAGTGCGTGTGGTGTCTGTAGAGTGTGTGTAGAGTCTGTAGAGTGAGTGTAGAGTGTGTAGAGTTTGTATTGAGTGTGTGCAGAGTGTGTAGTGTGTGTGTAGAGTTTGTAGAGTGAGTAGAGTGTGTGTAGAGTTTGGGTAGAGTCTGTCAGAAGTGTGTAGAGAGTGTGTAGAGTTTGGGTAGAGTCTGTCTCGAGTGTGTAGAGAGTGTATAGAGTGTGTGTAGAGTCTGTGGACTGTGTGTAGAGTGTGTATAGAGTGTGCGTACTATCTGTAGAGTGTGTGTAGAGTCTGTAGAGTGTATAGAATCTGCATAGAATATGTTGTGTGTGTATATAGTGTGTGTAGAGTGGGTGTGGAGTATGGGTAGAGTCCATAGAGTGTGTTTAGAGTCTGTATAGTGTGTGCAGAGTGTGTGGGGTGTCTGTAGAGTTTGTGTAGTGTGTGTGTAGAGTGTGTGTAGAGTCTGTAGAGTGAGTGTAGAGTCTGTAGAGTTTGTATTGAGTGTGTGCAGAGTCTGTAGAGTGTTTAGAGTGTGTGTAGAGTGGGTAGAGTGTGTATAGAGTATATATAGAGTGTGTGTAGTGTCTGTAGAGTGTGTGTTGTGTGTGTGGATTGACTGTAGAGTCTGTAGAGTGTATATAGACTCTGTAGCGTGTTTAGAGTCTAGAGTGTGTGTAGAGTCTGTAGAGAGTGTGTAGAGAGTGTATAGAGTGTGTGTAGAGTCTGTAGAGTGTGTCTAGAGTGTTTAGAGTTTGTATAGAGTGTATAGAGTCTGTAGAGGGTGTCTAGAGTGTGTGTAGAGTCTTTTGAGTGTGTGTAGAGTCAAGAGAATGTGTGTAGAGTGTCTGTAGAGTCTGTACAGAGTGTGTAGAGAGTGTATAGAGTGTGTTAAGAGTCTGTAGAGTGTTTGTAGAGAGTGTATAGTGTGTGTGAAGTGTAGGTAGAGTTTGTGTAGAGTGTGGGTAGAGTGTATAGAGTGTGTGTAGAGTCTGTGGGCTGTGTGTAGAGTGTGTATAGAGTGTGCATACTATCTGTAGAGTGTGCGTAGAGTCTGTAGAGTGTATAGAATCTGCATAGAATATGTTGTGTATATAGTGTGTGTAGAGTGTGTATAGTGTCTGTAGAGTGTGTCTAGAGTGTGTGTAGAGTGTGTGTGGAGTATGGGTAGAGTCCATAGAGTGTGTAGAGTCTGTAGAGTATGGATAGATTTTCCCTCCTTCTAATCCTGGCCTCCCTCTGGCCCTAGTTATGTGTACCATAAATCTATGTGCTTCAATTACTCTTGTAAGTCGCTTTGGATAAAAGCGTCAGCTAAATGCTATGTAATGTAATGTAATGGATAGAGTGTTTGTAGAGTCTGTAGAGTGTGTTTAGAGTCTTTAGAGTGTGTGTAGAGAGATATAGAGTGTGTGTAATGTCTGTAGAATTTGTATAGTGTGTGCAAAGTGTGTGTAGAGTCTGTCGAGTGTAGGTAGAGTGTGTAGAGTCTGTAGAGTGTATGTAGATAGTGGGTAGTGTCTGAGGAGTGTGTGTAGAGTGTGTAGGGTTTGTATAGAGTGTGTGCAGAGTCTATAGAGAGTGTGTAGAGAGTGTAGAGTCTGTAGAGTGTGTGTAGTGTGTGTGTAGTCTGTAGAGAGAGTGTAGAGTTTGTATAGAGTGTGTGCAGAGACTGTAGAGTGTATAGTGTGTGTATAGATTGTGTGAAGTGAAGGTAGTGTGTGTAGAGTGTGTGTAGAGTGTCTGAAGAGTGTGTTTAGAGTGTCTGAAGTGTCTAGAGAGTGTGTAGAGAGTGTATAGTGTGTGTAGAGTGTCTGTAGAATCTGTACAGAGTGTGTAGAGTCTGTACAGTGTGTGTAGATTCTGTGTAGAGCCTGTAGAGTTTGTATAGAGTGTGTGCAGAGTGTGTGTGCAGTCTGTAGAGTGTGTGTAGAGAGTGAATAGTGTGTGTTCAGAGTCTGTAGAGTGTGTAGAGTGTGTATAGAGTGTGTAAAGTGTAGGTAGAGTGTATGTAGAGTCTATATAATGTTTGTAGAGTTTGTAGTGTGTGTAGTCTGTAGTGTGTGTAGAGTGTCTGTAGAGAGTGTATAGAGTGTGTGCAGAGTCTGTAGTGTGTGTTTAGAGTATTTAGAGTTTGTGTAGAGAGTGTATAGTGTGTCTGTAAAGTCTCTAGAGTCTGTAGAGTGTGTGTAGAGTCTGTAGAGTGTGTGTAGAGTGTGTTTAGAGTCTGTAGAGTGTGTGTAGAGTCTGTAGAGTGTGTATATTGTGTCTGGACTCTGTAGAGTGTGTTTAGAGACTGTAGAGTGTGTGTAGAGTGTGTAGTGTGTATAGTGTGTGTGAAGTGTAGGTAGAGTGTGTGTAGTGTCTGAAGAGTGTGTGTAGAGTGTGTGTAGAGTCTGTAGAGAGTGTATAGAATGTGTGTAGAGTCTGTAGAGTGTGGATAGAGTCTGTGTAGAGTCTGAGTGTGTGTAGAGTATATAGAGTGTGTGTAAAGTCTATAGAGTTTGTAGAGTGTGTGTAAAGTGTGTGTAGAGTCTGTTGAGTGTGTGTAGAGAGTGGGTAATGTCTGAGGAGTGTGTGTAGAGTGTGTGGAGTTTGTATAGTGTGTGTGCAGAGTCTGTAGAGTGTGTTTAAAGTGTGTGTAGTGTCTGTCTAGTGTGTGTAGAGTGTGTGTAGAGTCTGTCGAGACTATAGAGTGTGTAGAGTGTGTGTAGTGTCTGTAGAGTGTGTAGAGATTGTATAGAGTGTGTGCAGAGTCTGTAGAGTGTGTATAGTGTGTGTGAAGTGTAGGTAGAGTGTGTGTAGTATCTGAAGAGTGTGTGTAGAATCTGTAAAGTGTGTGTAGAGTCTGTAAAGAGTGTGTAGAGAGTGTATAGAGTGTGTGTAGAGTCTGTTGAGTGTGGATAGAGTGTGTGTAGAGTCTGTACAGTGTGTGTAGAGAGTATATAGAGTGTGTGTAGTGTGTGTTAAGTGTGTGTAGAGTCTGTCGAGTGTAGGTAGATTGTATAGAGTGTGTGTAGAGTCTGTAAAGAGTGTGTAGAGAGTGTATAGAGTTTGTGTAGAGTCTGTAGAGTGTGGATAGAGTGTGTGTAGAGTCTGGAGAGTGTGTTTAGAGTCTTTAGAGTGTGTGTAGAGAGTATATAGAGTGTGTGTAAAGTCTGTAGAGTTTGTGGAGTGTGTGTAAAGTGTGTGTAGAGTCTGTCGAGTGTGTGTAGAGTGAGTAGAGTATGTGTAGAGTGTGTGCAGAGAGTGTGTAGTGTCCGAGGAGTGTGTGTAGAGTTTGTATAGAGTGTGTGTAGAGTCTGTCTAGTGTGTGTAGAGTCTGTCTAGTGTGTGTAGGGTGTGTCTAGAGTCTGTCGAGTGTGAGTAGAGTGTGTACAGTGTGTGTAGAGTCTGTAGAGTGTGTGTGTAGAGTGTGCAGAGTGTGTGTAGAGAGTGTGTAGTGTCTGTAGAGTGTGTGTACAGTGTGTAGAGTTTGTATAGAGTGTGTGCAGAAACTGTAGTGTGAATAATCTGTAGAGAGTGTTTAGAGAGTGTAGAGAGTGTGTTTAGAGTCTGTAGAGAGTGTATAGAGTGTGTGAAGTGTAGGTAGACTGTGTATAGAGTTTGCAGAGTGTGTGTAGAGTGTCTGTAGAATCTGTAGAGAGTGTATAGAGTGTGAGCAGAGTCTGTAGAGTATGTGTAGAGTCTGTTGAGTGTGTGTAGAGTCTGTCTAGTGTGTGTAGAGACTGTAGAGTGTGTGTAGACTGTGTGTAGAGTCTGTAGAGTGTGTGTAGAGTCTGTGGAGTATGTGTGTAGAGTCTGTAGAGTGTGTGTCGAGTCTGTAGAGTGTGTGTAGAGTGTGTTTAGTGTGTATAGTGTCTATAGAGTGTGTATATAGTCTGTATAGTGTGTCTAGAGTGTGTGTAGAGACTGTAGAGTGTGTGTAGAGACTGTAGAGTGTGTGTAGAGACTGTAGAGTGTGTGTCGAGTGTGTTGTGTGTATAGAGTGTGTGTATAGTCTGTATAGTGTGTCTAGAGTCTGTAGAGTGTGTGTACAGTGTGTAGAGTTTGTATAGAGTGTGTGCAGAAACTGTAGAGTGTGTGAATAATCTGTAGAGAGTGTTTAGAGAGTGTAGAGAGTGTGTTTAGAGTCTGTAGAGAGTGTATAGAGTGTGT
>JAOVYV010000045.1:23757965-23772754 GCA_025674545.1 Hassar affinis | reverse complement strand
ATTTAGCCATGAAACCTCCCACACTAAAATGACAGGTGTTTCAGTTTCATTGTCTAACCCCTGTATATATACAGTATGTATACAGGTGTTTATTTTTATGAAGTCCAAAGAGCCACAGCAAAATAGCAATAATCCTCATGCCTAAACAGTATTAATTAGCTTTAATACTGGGGTGTGAACAGTGGTCTCACAAGGAAGTGCCTTTTGTTCATAACCACAAGCTTGCCATTTCAAGGTTTTTTATGTTACACCAAAAGGAGCAGCTGGATGTTAATATTAAGAATATTAGATTTATATTACATAATATTATATACTATGTGGCCACCACACCCATATATGGTTCTTTCCCAAACTGTTGCCACAAAGCTGGAAGTACACAACTGTATAGGATGTCTTTGTATGCTGTAGCATTACAATTTCCCTGGAACCACAAGATTTAAACCTGTTCCAGCATGACATTGACCCTGTGCACAAATCGAGCTCTGTTAAGCTCTATTATAGTCCAAGGTTGGTGTGGAAGAAATTGAGTGAACTAACTTAATCATTCAGTGAAAAGGGATGATTCTGTCCTTTGGAATGAACTAACAGTGTCAACAGTTCAATATGAGGTCTTCTTTAAGAGTGGGGGCGATTCTGAGAAGGGGCGAGAGGCTTCTATTCAGGGAACTACTGCAATGTGTTCAGGGAAAGATTCTCACAGTGTAACTTTAGCCAGGACAGGACATATCAGTCAGATTTGGTAGATGCAGAACTTCTCAAACTTGTTCATCACAACCTGACAGAAGGCTTAGAGGCCTAACTGGACACCAGCCACTATACTGTTCAGTAGGCATTCTAGTTGTGGACATATTTTTATGAAACCTCACTAGCTCTCTATTGTCTTTTTTGTCTGAATGGGTCTTGCCTGTATAATTCTCACACATTGTGTCCAGTAATGTGTGTGTGTGTGTGTGTGTGTGTGTGTGTGTGTGTGCTTCTACTTCAAAAAACCATGTACCAGGACATGTCATAGGCATAACAAATGTAGGATAATGACTATCATTACTGAGCCAGTATGTTTTTTCTAAATTAGAGCCTTCTTCGCTGTTAATACATATAAATATTTTTAAATAAGTCCCAGAGTATCTGAGTGTTATTTGTAATTGTAGTAGTACAATTCGTAATGCTGTCTTTTAAAAAAAAAAAAACACAAAACAGATCCTGGTATAGGATGGTAATTTGGCCGTGGTGCTTTCTCAGCAACTGGTCTAGATCCCCTTCTTAAGTACTGATACACGAGCCTGTGACTGGTACAACAAGTGCTAACCCAGATTTCAAGTGTAGCACGTAGGTATCTAAAACTGTCTCCTAGCAAGGCTTTCAGTCTGAGTTGGACTACTGCAAATACTGCTAAAGTGCTAAAGTGTTTAAAATATCAGCAAACCATTCCACTCTTTTAGGTTCATCTTACATTAGTGCACTTCATTATAAAATGTGGATATATGCTGACAATCAATACAGCCAGCAATTTATAAATAATAAGTTAGTAGTAGACCATGGCCTGCCATGACATTGGAAAGATGAACTATAGAAGATATACATGTACTGAAGTTAAATCCACACAAACACACCGCATTTGTTGATTGACAAGAAGATCGTTATAGGACTGAGATAAATAAGCAAAGAAACATGCACACAAAGCAGATTGCTAATTCCAGCCGAGGAGAGAGAGTGTGGCTCTGTCTTTCATCTTCTTTAATTAAGATTCAGCTCTTGGCATGTCTGTGAGAGGAACAGTGGTCGTGTGCTGAAAACAAAAGCAATCCTTCATGACACTCTCCACTCCACTCCATTTGTTCCCCTCAAGCAACATGTTTTTTTTGTTTGTTTTTTTTTTCCAGTAATTGATGTTTGCTCTTGAACGTTGTTTATAACTCTTGCACTTGGACACACATACACATCTATATTCAGGAACACTGTTTATTTTCGTACTTGAGACTTGGCACATAGATATCTTCATGTCTCTGATTTCATTCTTCTCAGGTCCAGCAAGAAATTCAAGAAATCAAAGCTGGTCCTATCAGAGCTGACAGTGCAAAACTTACTGTATTCACTGAGACTCAAAGGTTAAATTTAAGCTAACTCAGTGTACGTTCGACAGTGTAATTGATCTCTCGTCTGTTGCACAAAAAAGGATTGTGCTGCAGTTACACATTTGTTATTCATTTTGTATCACATACAATGAAAAACAGCAAAAAAACATTCACCTTGCACACTTCACAGTGTATGAGCATTATGTACAAAGTATACTAATGTACAGTTTAATATATTTGTCTTTAGTTTTCAATGCCTCCCTCGCATCTAGCGACAGTGACTTGCAAGAACAGTTTGTTCTCATGCCTGACATTCTAGGAGACTAGTCCTGATGCACAGCGAGCTTAGATTAGTTTTCAGCATCAGCCCTCAACTGTTAGCCATATCTGACAAGCACATCCTCCCTGACCACTACAGCCAGAGTGACTCATCAAAGACAGGACTCTTAAAAATCATCTGGCTGATTTTAAAATTAAAAAGAAAATAATTATACTGTTATGTGTCATCTAAAAAAATCTAAAACCTAAAAGTAAGTCTAATCATAGTACATATTAATTCTAATCCCACTGTCATGCTACTAAAACAGTATTCATGACCTGGATAATCCTAAATGTTGGCAAGTATATTGGGTTTAGACAGAAGGCCAACCCTTCCAACCATCCATAATGTTCAAAAGCGTGTGAAGTAAAGAAACACCTGCTCGAAATGACCTGTTTATGGCAGGGCTAATCAAGGGACACCCTCCCGTGCCCAAATGTCAGGTTTCCTTCTTCTGAAACTTGTAAGCCAACTTGTGAAAAGCTAAATCATTAGCTGGTGTGCTGAATCAGGTGAATTAGGAAAATCTGAAACTGTGTAGGTCCCCAGAACTGGAATTCAGGACTGCTGGTTTTGAGGAAGATTATGAGCATGGAATCTCCAAATCCGACCTGAAATGTTGGTGTATGAAAATAAGACCAGAAGTGGAAAAGGCTGTGACATATCTTACATACAGATTAACAATACATGTGAAAAGCCCTTTTAAATGGTATAAGTCTTAATACAATTCCTGATTTAAATTAAGTCGTGTTTAGAAGTGAGTACGTACTTACTTGGCAATAGTCTGCAATTTCACTAAGCTTCCATTTTCCACAGCAACCAAGATGCTTATGCGTTAGATCATGCACTGAGCACATGAAACGAGACATTACCCAATCATTGCCTAACCCTGTTGCATGATTTTAGCTCTGAGCCAATCAACAGCAAGGAAAACCCCATGTGCCATCCTCTACAGATCTCAAAGGGCCTGCTCAGTGATGTGCCAACTATGCGAAACACTCTATCTCCTAGGTATTTGCTATATATATATTGTAGTAATTTGTAGTGATCTTTATATGCGTTAAGAAATTCTGAAGGTATCACATTATAATATCACATTGTGATATTAACAACATCTGGGCATCATGAGTTTATGTAGGTCATTGTGTGTGTGTGTGTGTGTGTGTGTGTGTGTATGCAGAATGTGTGTAGAGTGTGCTTCAGCATACAGGGTGCCTGTTTGACATTTTGATTTGAATGGTTCAGCAAACACAGTGGCCTCAGTGCATCAAATGTCACTACAAATTCAGAGCTGCTTCCAAGCAGGAACAAGGGCCTATGTAGACCCACCACTGTCTCCTTTTTAAACCCTTCAGCTGCTCCATTCATTTTTTTTGTAACTATACGTAAAGTCTCTTAGTAAATGGTTAGACCACTATGAGCTGAACAGTCTCAGTGCACTTTGGCTGATTCTGTCTGGAACTGTATTGAGTGTATAAACACCATTTTTCCAAATGATATTCCCTCAATTAATGTTTGGATGGTGCTGGTGGTGGACAACTGTCTAATATGACAGTCCAAAATCTTCTATAGATGTTAAGTAGGTTGAGTATATTCACACACATATGAACTTGAGTGACATCCCATTCTTAATCCATAGGGTTTAATATGATGTCGGCCCACCCTTTGCAGCTATAAAAGCTTCAACTCTTCTGCGAAGGCTTTCCACAAGGTTTAGGGGTGTATTTATAGGAATGCTTTGTGCACTGGTTTGCAGTCATGTTGGAGCAGGAAGGGGCCATCCCCAAACTGTTCCCACAAAGTTGTGAGCATGAAATTGTCCAAAATCTCTTGGTATGCTGAAGTACTAAGAGTTCCTTTCACTGGAGCTAAGGGGCCGAGCCCAACTCCTGAAAAACAACCCCACACCAACCGCCAAACCCAGACTCATCCATTAGATTGCCAGATGGAGAAGTGTGATTTGTCACTCCAGAGAACACGTCTCCACTGCTCTAGAGTCCAGTGGTGGCGTGCTTTACACCAATGCATCTGATGCTTTACATTGTTCTTGGTGGTGTAAGGTTTGGATGCATCTGCTTGGCCACACTGTTCTTGAGCTAATCTGAAGGTCACGTGAAGTTTGGAGGTCTGTAGTGATTGACTCTGCAGAAAGTTAGTGACCTCTGTGCACTATGTGCCTCAGCATCCACTGACTGCGTTCTGTCATTTTACATGGCCTAACACTTTGTGGCTGAGTTGCTGTTGTTCCCAATCACTTCCACTTATAATACCACTGACAGTCGACTGTGGAATATTTAGTAGAGCTAAATATTAGCACCACACTGGCCAAGTCCCTCCCGTAACAGAACCACCAATTCATAGTCTTACTGAATAATATGCTGAGACTTAAACCAGTAAACTGAACACCATTTAGCTGCATGTTTGTGTTTAACTTCACAAAAGGCCATGAAAGCATCAAGGTGATGTTAGGAAGTTCAAAGCTACAAGTTGGAGGGAGCTGCAGGTTGAGGACAGCTAGAAAAGGAGAGAGTGAGCAAGGGAGAGTGGACAGAAAGAGATCCTGCTCCTTTTTCAGAAGGTTCGCTATAAGGGAACAGCTGCAATGGGAGTAAACAACAGCATCAGATTTCTGCTTTGATGGCTACAGACATTCTGAGCTCGCCCTTGACATGATTCACACATGCTGTAATGCATACATTCCCTCCTGCACGTATACCTTCTGTAACCTGCTATGCAACGTGGTACTTTACACGTTTGCTGGAGTAATCCTGCCATTGCTTAATGTTATTAGTTATTCACCAGTAATCAAAGTTAGTTAGTGGAGTTGAACAAGTCTGTCATACGCTACATAGTAGGATGTTCTGGGATGATATTTGACATATAATAATAAATAAATATAATTCTAAATATAATGTATAGTAATGACACTAAAGCAAATTAGATTTAGATTTAATAACACTGATATTGCCAAGTGAGAAAATACACATCTTAACTATTTATTTAACTGTGTATTACTGCAACCATTATATAAATCATCAGTTAAGAAGTAATGAAGTTTCTTTCACTAACAGGCATTATGAATCATGCTTTATAACCTGTTACCTAAGTGATTAAGAGACTCACATATTGACATGTATTGCATTATGTGTTTAGTTGTTGTTACACTCTTGTTATACACTGGTGCCATCCACATGTACTGTATTTGAAGGATGATAATCTCTTTAATCAGTTGGCAATTCGTGAATAGTTTCCAGCTACACATATACTGTAAATAAAGCATCCTCTGAAAGCCAACATGTGGTATTTAATAATATTGAGTTCCCCTGGCTTTGTGACATTGGTTCCCATTCATATCCTGGTGCCAACCTGCAGGAGTCCCAAGAGCTCAACCCTGACGTGATACACGTACCATCAGGGCAAAGGGAATCACATTTCTGACATCATCTCCTATAAAATAGTGTACATACTGTACATGTATATAACATGCTTAGCACAATTACAGGAAGTTCAGATAGAATTAGCACGACACTGCCTGGATACTGACACTGCATGTTTCTTTCGAGGACTCCTAGTGCTAGTTAAGTAATACTAGTTCAGTGCTCCTTGAATATTTTAGCCACCGAGAAATAATTAAGTATGAAAAGTCATTTAGATTACAGAGGACATACTGAAACGATGTTTCCATTACAGTTTTATTGGCAAATTTGCACATATATGTACAAATATAGCTGTATGTATAAAATATGGATATAGACAATTTACAGTAATGACATAATTCTCAAATTCCCAAAGCAAAACCTAATTACAGGCATTCTGCACTGTTTCAGTATTACTGAGTGTAATTTCTATAAAACGTTAATGATTAAAATCATAAAATCAAGTTCGTTTTTTCTTACCAACATAAAAACAAACCGTTAACTCTGATACAAAGATGTATTCTATCTTCAAAAGTGCACTCTGAAATCATGTTCTCTGAACAGGAATGGAATGACTATAAAGGCAGGCTTGTCCTTACACCAATATGGCAAAAGCTCAACTCCCACTTTTAAAAGAACAACAACAAAATGTCAGGTCTAAATACTGAGGATACCCCAGAAATAATCCAAGAAACACAATGCAGGCACTATACAAAAGTCAGTAATGCTTTTCTCAAGAACCTAATTCTCATATAAAGCATCTTTTGTTATTACATGACATGCTGAGATTTAAAAAAATTTCCCAACTTGCAACAGCATTTGCACAAATGAACAGAAATGTTACAGGAGGCTGATTTTTGCAGCTACAGCTGTTAACATGACTGGAGTGTGGTGCCACTGTGACTGTATCTCTCTTGCACCTGCAACACAAAGGACAGCTGTTAAGCTTCACCTTTTGCCAATTTACTTAAAGAACTGACCACAGACAGTGTGTGTTTCAGACATATACCTCAGTATAGGCTGGAGGGGGTGTCTGATGATACTCTCTGGCATGAATAAAGATAGGACAGTCATCTTCATTGTAGTCATCTAGCAGTGGTGTGATGAATGGGTCCAAGCAGCCATGCACAGGTATTTCGCTGTAGCTGGGTGGAGAGGAGGGCATGGACGCCAGGCTGCTGGAGGCTACTGAGCTCCCTTCTTGACTGCTCATGCTATTGGTACGACTGGCAAGGCCAGTAAAGGGGATTGTCCCAATGACCAAAGGAAGCTCTAGGGTTAGCTTCTCACTTCCTGGGATGTGCACGTAAATCTGAAACACATACAAAACAAATAAATTAAGAGCTATCCAGGTGCAGTCAGAGTCACTTGCAGAACTTGAAAGAGGATATGAATATGACGATGCTATGAATATTGCGCTTATTGGTGTGTGCTGAGCTCACCATCAGAGTGTAGTCCATGTGGATGATGTTGCAGCCCAAGATAGTGGGTCTTAGTTTGGGCACTCGGAAGGTTTTACCCTGCCATATGTCACACATGCCAGAGATGATATGATTACCCCTGACAGCTGAGATCTTTTCGCGGAGCACCTTGGTGCGGCCGTTGGCCCGATAGGTGTGCGTGACAATAATGGCAGCTTTGGGCACAATGATGCGAGAGCAGCTGTTCTCAAATCTGGCATCAATGCAGATGTTCTCTCCTTCACAGTAGCCCTTACGGTCAATCTTTGCAGTTATTGACACGCTGCCATCGGGAAAGAACATGCAGGTCAGCTTTTTCTCCTTCAATCCAGCGGAAGGAGACTGGAGCAAAAAAGGATTACAAGCTTAGTACTTTCATTTAGCTTTTACGTTACGTTAAGTGTTGACCACAGGGGCAATTGATTTCTAGAAATATAATATAACATAGAATATAAATTCTATACTGAGGCTGACTCACCGTAAGCTCAGGAGTGTTGACATCAATCAGTTCCTCTACCTCAAAACATTTTTTGCACTCGACATCCGCCTGGCAGGGCCTCTCCATCACCGCTTTAACATAGTACTCAACACAACCAAATTTGCCTTTATAGGAGGACACCAGCTGCCTGTGAAAACAGAAACATCTGCTTTCAGATAGCCGAACAACAAGCGGGCTGATCTGATTTTGATGACAAACCATGCCTGTGGAGTTCCTTACCCTGACTGGGGAAGCTCGAACCCAAACATGTATTCATATCTATTTCCAGGTCTGAGAATAACAGAGCCATCTGAGTCTGAAAAATGACAAAGACTTGATATTTAAATGATTTTTTTAATACATCCTTAAAAGCATCATGGTGGATGAATTGCGTGGAATAGCAGTATCAGGTGCTTTACCTGCAGGTTGTCGATCCAGGTGAAGAACATCTTGGTATTTGAGGTAATCTATGGCCTCCTTACAGCGCTGCTTTCCTTTGCTGTACTCCACGTGGGCGCAGCCGATTCCGTACAGTCTCATGGCTGTTACTCGGGTAGCCTCCGACACCACCAGCACCACCCGCCCTGCCACTTTATCCCCGCTGGAGTAAAAAGCCTTGGCGGAATCGTGAAACTCAATCTTGAAAGTCTTTGGTTTTTTAGACAAACCTACCATTTCTGCACTCAAAGACTAACACGAGTTAAACCACTGAATTAGAGTAGTTTCCACCTCTCGCTCTTTCTCTCTGTCTTTCCTTGTGTTTAAATTACGCCTCTGTACTGCACATTTCAACTTCACCAGGTTTGACTGTGTTTGTTTTGTTTCTGTTAGGTCCTTGGGAGTGTTGTGAACACAGAATGGGCTCAACTGTTTTATATTTACGAACATGTGAAACCGCTCACTGAACTATCCTCCTGAGAATACACTGTGGCTACCTGACATGCCCGCACGTGTCCAACGCGTGCACGCTGTGAATACTTCTTGCCCTGCGCTCTGATTGGCCACATGTGTTGTTTGGGTAACTTTTAACCAATGAACGTCCCGCGGCGCTGCGTGAACAACGCGTGGACATTCCGACATAGTGGGAAAGGGAGGCGTGGACAGCTGGAAGGTACTGTACGAGTAGGTGGGGCGTGTAAGTGGAACCCTACATGGACACCCTATCAGATACTGTTTATTCCTCACGCTCCCAATGTATTGTACACACGAGTTCAATAAATACTCGTCCTTAATCGCTCTTTCTAGGAATATAGGCTACAGCTGGACAAGGGTTACTACTTTTATTTCTGTAACGTATTAAATGACAGATCACTGTTTACCCAGTGTTTATGAAGTCAGGCATAATGTATGAGCCAGTCATTATTGTGAAATACACCGGTCAGGTATAACATTATGACCACCTCCTTTTCTCTATACTCATTATCCATTTTCTCAGTTCCACTTACCATATAGCTGCACTTTGGAGTTCTACAATTACAGACTGTAGTCCATCTGTTTCTCTACATACTCTGGTAGTCCCCTTTACTTTGTTCTCTAATGGTCAGGACCCCCACAGGACCAGCACAGATCGGGTACTATTTGGGTGGTGGATCAATCTCAGCACTGCAGTGAGACTGACGTGGTGGTGGTGTGTTAGTGTGTGTTGTACTGGTGTGTGTGGATCAGACTGCTCCCACTGCTACAAAAGTGTTGTTTGATTCTGCTAAATTGGCATTCATTCATTCATTCATTCATTCATTCATTCATTCATTCATTCATTCATCTTCAGTAACTGCTTTATCCTGGTTGTGAATGCAGAATCAGCCCTGTTAACACTGAGGTCAATGCAGGAGAATTCACCCCAGATGAGACGCCAGTCTGTTGGAGGGTATTCGCACACACACACACACACACATACATTTACACCTAGGTGCAGTTTAGCATAGCCGATCTGCCTATCTGCTTGCTTTTGGACATTGGGAACCTAGAAAAACCATAAACAAACACAGAGAGAACATGCGAAACTCTGCACAGACAGTAACCTGAACTCAGAATATGATACCCACATAATAATAAAAAAAAATAAAAATAATAATAATAATAATAATAATAAAAAAAATAATAATAATGATAATAATAATAATAATAATAACCCAAAGCAGTACAGGACTCTGTTGTGTCTTGGGAGTTTTGTAATAGTTATTATTGGCTAGTAATAAGGTTTAACACAGATGTCTTCAACTCTATCAAATTTTCATGGCTGCAGGTTTTCACTTTTCATTTACAGCAGTAAGAAATCAGACCTATTTAATAGTTAAATCAGCCATCTTTTATCAACTATTGGGGTCCTCTTCAGCTGGAATGAAACCCTGCAGCTACACTGGCCCATGAGATTGAAGACTTCTGTGACAACCCTACATGTTCAATGGTTTTCTAATGAGAGTTAACGGCGCCCTATTAGAATGGTCTTCGATGACAACAGCTTCAGTCATGTGCTGTGTTTTAACAGTGTTGTACTTTTATAAACAACAGCATTCCTCAAAGGGAAGACTAAGCTACATATATTTCCTCATATACAAAATGTGTACATGTACTTAGTATTGAAATATTTATTGTATACCAAGAAATACACTGCCTACCAAAAGTTTGTAGAATTTCATTACAGTTTAATTACTGTTATTGCCACAGACCAAACCAAATGAAATAGAATAGTAATTAATGAAGTAAACTTACATATTGAGGGACCTTATAGACCCATGAGTGATATACGTCACTCTGGCATCAGACTTCAGAGGAAAGAGCTCCATCATTGTAGTACCCATTTCATCCAGCTAAGTGACTATCAGTGAAGCTCTCACCACAGTGGAGTTGTCTTTTTAACTAAGAATTTAACAGGATAAGAAAGAAAAAGAGAGAGGTGTGGGAGAAAAAAAACACATTATTGAGTATACTCTCACAAAACTCAGACTGCAAGCAGGGACTCTGGCAAGAGACTTATGGCAGCATAATTAGAAGCAAGAGCCAGACAGACATGAGAGCACCCTGGGACATAAAGCAGCCAGCCACTCCACCGTCAACAAACCTGAGTGAATGCATGAGAGTGGGGCAGTGACCGGGTTCCAGTTTACCAGAACACACTATGCCTATGAATCCTCCAGACCTGCACCTTTACCTGAGAAGAAAAGCTACTGTCAAAAGACTAAACAAATAGGTTTTCAGAACTAACTAGAGCTTATCCAGACAGCAAGGCATCCAGACAGCAAGGCATTAAAATAATCCAAGCTAACAAAAAAGCATGAAGTAGTATTTCTGCATAATGCCACAACATTATATTTCTTATTTTAGCAATATATTTGAGATGAAAGAAGGCTATCTTAGTAATGCGATGACATGATCGACATGAGCTTCAAATGATAAACTAGAGTCAATAATCACACCAAGGTATTTTTATATTGCTTTAACAACCCTACATGCCTACAATCTACTTAATGAAACTAGCTAGCTAATGCTATCCAACGCAGTCATGGGAGTTGCCTGTAATGGACGTTTAGCTAGCTAATTTTGTTCCTTCATAAATGAGTTTATGGCATCTGATTAGGCAATACCTACAGTAGCAGTTTACATACACTCATCATGGACATGAACATTGTGGCAATGTTGGGCTTTCAGTGGAGCAGAATGAGTGTACAACATACATTTTACACAGAAAAAAAAACAATTATTTGGCACAAAAATTTTTCTGAAATCAACACAGGGTTCAAATTACACCTACAGAGTCAACAATATACATGCAGCACATCTAATATTTGGTTAAATGTCCCTTAACAAGCCATGCTTCAACCAGTCACTTCTGATAGCCATCAGCAAGCCTCTAGCAGAATTCTAGTTGGATATTTGACCAGTCTTCTTGGCAGAGATCAGTTAAATTACTTGGTTTCCAGACACACACCCGTCTTTTAAACACAGTTCACATATTTTAATATGGGTGAAGTCAGGACTTTAAAAAGACTATTTCAAAAGCTTAATGTTAGCCTGCTTTAGCCATTCTACAGCTAGCTTAGATGTGTGTTTGGGGTCATTGTCCTGTCGGAATATTCAATTGTATACAACTTGCAACCATCTAGGAAGCTGAAGAATTCTGAGGTAGTCTTCCTTCTTTATAATTCCATCCACTTTGTACAAGGTAGCAGTTCCACTGGTAGCAAAAGCATGGTGCTACCACCAATCTTCACAGTTGATACAGTTGAGGTTTGAATGCCTCACTTTTACACCTCCAAGCATAGCTCTGGTCATTTTGGCCAAACAACAAAAACTTCTGACCATTTTTCTGACTATTGTGGAGAAGGGGCTTCATTCTTGGACAGCAGCCTCTCAGTCCATAGCAATGTAAAACTGGGACACTTCCAGCAGCTTCCTCACCATCTGGACCAACTTCCTCTTAGCTGAGTGTGACAGTTTGGATCTTCTTCCAGACTTTGGCAAATTGTCTAGATCTCCCAATAACTTCTCAGTGTTGTAATCAGAAAACCTTACCTCTTGAACACAAACAAACAAGAAGTTGTAAGCATCAAGAAACATTATATTTGCTATTGTACAATCACATAATTAGAGTGATAAAGATTTTGGCCTTTTCTTTTTAGCTCTGATCTAGATTTACATGCTCAAATGCTGAATTTCTAAGCCACTTATCCTACTGGGTCACCATGTAGGTGCTGGATTTTTCTAGGTGCTGGAGCCTATCCCAGTGCTCTCTGGGTGAAAGGTGAGGACACCCCTTGGATAGTTTGCCAGTCCGTTGCAGGGCAGACACCCACATGAATATTTAGTTTAGTTTTGGTTTTAAAAACTGTTGTGAAAGCATTATATCTTTATTCCATGAAGAAACATTGCTATCATGATGCAAGTGGTTTCTTCCAGGATGACAATGTCCCTGATGGCTTACTAAATTATGTAAATCAATGCTATGACCTTCATGGTCACAAGCTCTCAATCCAGTTATGTAGACAGAATACCTTTCACTGTGATATCAGTAAAATGACAAAACCATTACAATGGTTACCATTACAAACCCAAAACCTGTAACAGATTCTGAGGGGTTTTTTGCCTCAACGCATGCTTTTGACACTAATTTCTTTGTGTCAGTATCTGTCAGTATGGGGAAGCAAGTTAAAAGCTGATGCTTTTTTACTTTGAACTTACATTTTCAGTGAGATGTCTAGATCAGTGAGATGTGTCTAAGTCTCGAAGAGCTTTGATCTTTTTTGCAATGTGTTCACTGGAGATGGCATACTCAGCCAGAGTATACGTCTTCTTCAGCCAGAATAATGTGGGCAGTGATCAAATGCTGGCACAGAGTCACTCATATCAGATGACTGAGCATTTTCATCTCCCACTCTCGGTTGGTGGTAGCTGTACTGCCATCTACTGAGTGCTCATTGCATCCTCTCAAGTGTCTGACATTGACATGGTTGACATGGATGTCCATAAAGCATATGTGACGGATGTGTATGTATATGTTTGGATTATATGTCAATGGATAATGTGTCAAGACACAACATGGTCCCATCCATGATTTAACACTAAAGAAGTACGAACAAATTACCATCCAAAAATTCATAGATGTCTGAATGAAAGAACCAAAAGAATGAAGAGCTGCAATGAAAAACTTTAAATAACTTTTTTCTGTTTGTAAGAGAGTAAAATGATTTAATATATGTGAAGAATGGACACAGTATGCTTTCATGTTCACCATTAATGCTGAGGTACTGTATATTAGGGGCCTTTGGCTTCTAATGATTCTTTCTGCATTAATTGCTGTGCACTGACAGTACAGTTTGTCTATATGATCTCTTGATTTTTTAGCTTCTTTTTCATTTGATCCTTTAACTTGAATAACGTATTTTCCAGATCATGGTCATAGAAGATCTGGAGCCTATCCTGGATACACCAGGGATGAGGCAGGAATGCATCCGGGAAGACATGCCAGTCCATTGCAAGGTACCATTTACAGACTTGTGCACACCTATGGGCTATATATAGTAGCAAGTACACCTACCAGTGTGGGAGGAAACTGTTGAACCCAGAATAAACCCACACAGATACGGAGAACATGTAGAGAAACTATGTGCAGTCAGTAATCTGTGCTCAGGATTGAACTGAGAACCTCAGAGCTTTGAGGTACTTAAGTCCTATACCACCATGCCACGTTATATACAGCTTCTTCATGTAATAATATATAAAGTAATACATGGCCAAATCAAAATACTATTTAGATATTTCGTGCATGTCATTCAGGGATCCTGTATATTGTTTCCTTACTCAGGAAACTGCATTTTCCTGCTCAGGGATATAGTGGATCTGGAGCCTATCCTGGGAACACTGGGTGTAAGGAGGGAATACATCCATCACAGGGCACTGTGCACACACTTCTTCACACCTAGCAGCAACTTATCCAGTCTACCTACTGGCATGTTTTTATGAGAGATGAGAGGAGACCAATGTGTACTTCCCTGGAGCTGTGAGGCAGGAACACTACCTGCTGCACCACCATGCTGCCCTAAACAGGCAATTTGTAAAATAAATAAGATAATGAAAATCCCTAAGCAAGTATACAACATTTTTACTTATGTATCTGTGTTCATATGTATGCACAGATTGAGTAAAGTTCATTTGACAGTGTGGAAACAGTAGGTGGTTGTAAAACTGTTTTCAAAACTAGGAGCGATTGTTTCTGGTACCGGATGACCTTCATTACAATACTCTTTGACATTTTTACCATGAACTTAAAAACAAAACGATCATACCAAATTTTACCAAAATTTCATTAACACATTTTTAAATAATATAATACTGAATTCCCCAAGAGACAGTTCCAGACTGTCTTCTCGAACACATCCTGTGGGACAATCATTACAGTTATTAAACTATAATAATAACAAAGATTCATACATTAAATAAAAGCCTAGTATTAAAAGATTTTGTCACTTTAACTTACAGGGGTTAGACAATGAAACTGAAACACCTGTCATTTTAGACCACAATAATTTATTAGTATGGTGTAGGGCC
>JAOVYV010000045.1:23717304-23727633 GCA_025674545.1 Hassar affinis | reverse complement strand
CTGGGGGGGCGCATGTGACCCCATTTTGAATTCAAATTCACTTTGGGGGGGGCCCTAAAGTGTTTTCTTCTTCCTAGGGGGGGCTTAACAGAAAATAATTGAGAATCACTGCTGTAACTGTATCTTTTCATCCACAAACCCTTTGGAGAATGCTCTGATTCATAAAACCTGGAGCAAACATTCTCTAAACGTTGAGAGAATGTTAGCGAGCTCCATGAGGACATGGTTTGCTAAGGTTTGAATGGAAGAACACGGGTGGCCTGCGTAGAGCCCTGACCTCACATCTGCTGAATACCTTCTGGATGATCTGGTTCATCAATGGTGCAGCAGGTCTCCACAACTGACATCAGTGTCTGACCTCACTAATGCTCTTGTGGCTGAATGGGCAAATCTCCAAAGCCACACTCCAAATGTAGAGGGAAGCCTTCCCAGAAGAGTACAAGTTGTTATAAATGCAAAGGGGGGGAACAACTACATATCAGTGCCTATGGACATGTAATGGGATGTTCAACAAAGATATGTGGGTGAGGTGGTCAGGTGTCCATATAGTTTTGGATATATTGTGTAACATTGCATTAACAGCTACTGCTTTGACAATTCACAGTTTGCTGCTTGATAATAGTGTTTATTTTCTGCCCCGATTAACTGAGACAGACTAGCTTTTCCAATGAACTAAACTTGTTATTGCTGTAAGAAATGAATTATACACAGTGTCTGGAAAAAAGGAAGCCTTTTATAACCTTGAGAAAGGGAAAGGGTTTCCATCTTTCCAGACACTCTGTAGAATGCCACTTAGGCCAACGTCTTAACAAAATAGTGTTTCCTTAGTCTACTGTGTTCATACAATATAAGATTATTTTTTTTGAGAACACTCCTGTTACTGAAATGTGATTTACTGATGTCATGAATGATGTTATGTATGCTACATAACATTTTAAAACAGGTCATCAACATGACACAAACATATAATCAAGTAAAGACCTAAACCAAAGAATATACTGTAGGCATCCCAAATTACCCTAAAACATTTCCCTACATAAAATAATAGTAAATATGTTGAGAATTTCAGAAATTTAATGTGTTAGGTATGTTATTTTAATTAAGATCAAGAAATCTTAGACAATGTAGAAATTCAATACCTGTCCCAATATATCTGGATTCAGCTGCAAATTTGACAGCAGGTTAAAATAATCAGTAGTAGACATTATATAGTCTTGACAAAATTAAAGATGAAGCTATTTTACATTAATTTTGTATTCTGTTTCCTTAGATGTTTCCCAAGGTGTAATCATTCTTTCTTCTCCATCTATGAATTGGGATGATGGTGCTTTACACCGTGACCCCAGAGAAACGACATTTCATTTCAGTATGTGCTTGCATGTATTTGAAATGACAAATAAATTTACCTTGAATCTGATGTTAAAATAAACCAGGTCCTGTAATAATGAAACAACGAGCTAAAGATGTATCAGAAACTGAAAGAAGAAGGAATTTCCAAACTAGAGTCTGTCTCTCCAAAAACAGGGAAGTACAGCAGCTGTTTTAATTAAAAGGAAAATATCCATAAATGTAATTCATTCACCTGAGCTTTTGAGAAATTTGTAAAACAGTACTGTGTTATGAATAACTAGTTTAGACTTTAAAAGTTCAATACTACTTGAAACATTTATTATCACATTAGAAAACTGGCCTGCTCACAAACGGGATACAGCTAGCCAGATGTAGAATAACAAGCAAGTGTCTATATGGTCTTATACATAGTATCAATGATGCTTCTAATTATGAGAAGCAATATTATTTAACGCATAAGTCATTCATTGTAGAAAATAAGTTGTTTGGGAAATGAGGAGACATTACCATAGATTTCAAATATACACAAGACTCTGCAATGGCTGGAGTAGTGACTGAGAGAAATGGATTAAGACAGCACAGAAGAATGGAACAGCTTCTTTGGACTTCTACAACACACTGATACAGTAGAAGGAACAAAAGAGAAAGAAAGATGTTGAGGTTTTGCAGATAATAATCACACACATGTTCTGACACACCAGTACTCTTTTCACTCATCACCAGTATAAATCACTACTGTGATGATTTGTGATGTTCACAACTCAATATTCCAGTCAAAAACCCTAGAAACCACTGTGTGGGGGAAAACAAAGGCACTGTTGAAATGCAACAAGCACACTGGTATTTCTGAGACCCGGCAGCTGACCTCTTCAGGCAAACACTTAACCCCCAATATGACCTCAGAAACCTTTAAGAGCCTTTTCACTGTTAAACAGAATGATGTTCTTGGAATAAAAAAAAAAAAACCCACAGTTTATAATAATGATTCCAAGATGTGTTTAATAAAGACTCTAAAACTTTTTTGGCAAGATTTAGTGAAGTGCAGGCTTGACATCTCCCTCCCCTGCTCTGAGAAAATGTTTATTTTTGATTGCTACTGTGTTGCCTCAGCAACTGCTTTTAACAGCCCATGCCAAGGAAATATTTCCGTTCATACTTCATTATTGCTGGACCTTAAATGCAGGAGATTTGGAAATGAATGGTTCGTTCTTGCCCTTTTCAAACATCATTACACAATTTGAAAGTGCGTCTGCTAAAAAGGCACGCTAAACATGAAGTAACGTGCCTGTACGGAATGGGTGGCTTGTTAAAGTCATTCTCTTTCAGAGAGAAATCAGCGTTTCCAGGGAAAAAAAAGTTTGAATGTTTAGCAGTAGTGACTCTACTCGGGTGACTCACAATTCGTAGATCCAGAACTAAACTAAAAACAGATACAATCATGACATGCATGTTGAGGCATTAAACGCCATGCTTCCTGAATTGGAATCACATACAGAACAAAGCTGCAGATTTTTTTTTCCCTATACAGTACATTTTCAGTACATGGTGACATTAAACTTCAGCTCCTGTTGGAGCGAGCATATAAGCCCTTTAGTACACATGCACACACTCATTACAGCCCCCCAGCCCTTCAATCCCTCACGCCTCACAAAAAAAAAAACCCGGGAGTGAACAGGAGCCAAGGTGGGATTCCTGAGCTGTGCTGTAATACACAGCTGTGTGTCCATAGGGTGCAGTGGAGAGAGAGCCCTCAGTTTGGCAGCACCAGTAAGATGTTTACTGACCTTCACAGAGAGGAAAAGAAATACACAAACAAAAACCCACTAGGATGTTCAGCTGGAGTTTTTATATATTGTGTTGCAAATACAAAGTCTACTATAAATTCTGCTTGCCAGTAAGTATTGCATAAAACACTAAGACAAAATGTCATTTGAATTCTCAGATAACATTTAGCA
Organism: Hassar affinis; assembly: GCA_025674545.1. Classification (NCBI taxonomy): domain Eukaryota; kingdom Metazoa; phylum Chordata; class Actinopteri; order Siluriformes; family Doradidae; genus Hassar; species Hassar affinis. Next base: position 23,724,328 of record JAOVYV010000045.1, on the reverse strand, counting down.
CACATATGGCCCTGATGATCAGGTATTCCTATACATGACAGATTACAGGGAAAAAAAACAGTGGCTATGTTATGTTTTGTGGGGTGTTTATTTATTTGGTTGGCATGGTTTTCCTCCACAGAATGAAGCTTCACTGCAAATCAATACAACATTCCTCTGACTAATTACTTCCTAACGAAACATTTCTATCCTTATGGGCGGAGTTACATCTGTGCACACATCCACGGGCCAAGATGACTCACTGAGATGTTTTGAAAATCGAAAATAGAAGATTTTGTAAAATACATCTTATGACCTTCACACTTATCAGATGTATGAGAGATGTATGAGAGATGGTGGAGCCATGTGTTAGACAGCGTTCTCTACCAATATCAACAAAACACCAACAGACTGGTGGAGGAACGGTGTTCATCACTTCAGGTCAATTCCAGACACTTGGATTTATGCTAAGACACACTGAAGCTGTTCTAGTGGATTGTGCCAGCCCATTACCTTACTAACACAATTGGCTGCTGTTTTGATTGGCTGAATTGGCTCAACTGGCTGAATACTAACATCCTCAACAGCAGCTGGTACCTCACATGGTGACCTAAATGAAACCGTATGTCTACCGAATGCTGAAGTAGTAACGGGGTGGCTAGATTTCTCAGTGAATTAAAAATATCCATGATCCTAGGGAGAGCTTGAGGGGTAGGACTTTGAAATGCAATACCTGTTCGTGGATGGCAAACTTTACAAGGCATTTGTACATTTTAATAAATTTACACCAATGTATGGATTCCTGAAAAGCTACTTTCTGAGGATGTTCATTGCAAAATGTGTAAATCAGATAGAATTGAATTAAATCTGTATTACCTTCAAGACCCCACAAATTTTGAATTGGACATAACCAAGCACCCTCCTTCTGCAAAAAGTAGTATGTTGAGTAGAGCTCGTGTTTAAATCTTATGATCGCTCCTTTGTCAGGAAGAAAATGTAGTTCTTGGGTCAGAGCACCACCTTTGATAGGAATGTAAATCATCCCATTGCCAGGGGCATTGCGGGCATGCTCTGTGGTATGGCTTAGTGGATGAAGCCATTAATGTGGCCTGCCCAAGGCTTTTATGAGGCAGATGGAACTTTCTGGGCTGTGGCACTGGATTGAGATGACCTAAACAAAAAAAGGGGCCACACAAATGGTTCATTTTTGTTGTCATTTTGAAATCTGCACCCTTCTATCTAGAGCCAGGGTCAGCATCGTTCTTTGGCTCTGCCACCAAAGATGCCCTACAGACTGTAGGTTTCATAATTACAAATCCAATACAACCAAACACACTATCTATCAGAAATGCCTACTATTTGGCATTCCCAAGGCCATCCCAGACCCATTTTTGGACGTTACTAATACCAGAGCTGATTATGAAACTGCTCAGTCATTATCAGTCTAGAAGAATCTCTCAGACGTTCCTCAGATGATGAACAGCACAGCTAGATAAGCAGCAGATGTAAAATACTCTGAACCTGTAACAGGTGGAGAGAATGAGTGACACAATAAAGCAAATGTGCCGACACAACCAGTGAACATTAAAGCTAACTAAGGAAGCCAGCTCTATACAGTATCACCAGAAAAGCATTTAAAAAAAATACACTCACCTTGGCCAAGTAGATGAGAAGGGGCCATCACACGTTTTGGAGGAGAGGTTAATTGTAGCTTTAAATGGTACATGTGGTGTGATGTGTCCAGTAAAGTTAGCTGTATGTGAGTCATACATCACTATATGAATGGTGTAAAGTCTCGATGTGTGCTGGTGAACAGTAACACATCCAGGTGATTCTCACCATCCCTGGTGGTTGGAAGAGGAGACATAGAACCAAGACGGGTTCCTTGATTCAACCATCCGAAATCCCTAAATAACCTGGAGAGGAAATCTTAAACTCTGGTCAATCTGATACACGTTCAACCTTCACATACACGATTCATGAATTAGATTCAAATTATTACTTTATCTGGTAAAGCTGTCTTTTTTCTTTTTTAATGAAATGCATAGTGACATCTTTGGTGCTCAATAGATACTAACAGATTTGAGCAAACTGGCTGTTTCTATTATGATCGGTTTGTTTAGCCGGCCACCAACAAACAAGCTGTGTTCAAAGACGCTTTTCCTTGCTGCATGTTAATACTAGATAATCAACTCGGTCATGCCAAACTGCCGCTGGACATGAATACTCTGAAAGATCGATTTTTTTCTGATACTGGAATATGTCTAACAGCACCTGGATATCAATAGCTTTTGAATCAATACCTCTTGAAGACCACTTAAAGATGTGCCAACGTCATGCCCTTTTTACTTTCACAGCAAAAAAAAGTATTTGCTCCATTTTTTGAGCATTTTAACCAGACAAGTGTGCAGCTCAAGTTAGATGGCACAGTTATAAAACTGAGGTAGATGTAACTCACTACAGCACATCAGCCAGGTCATCAACTATTCTTTAAACTTAATAAAGAATGGCCCCTTTCTGTAGACATCGACCCCAAATTACTACAGATAAGACAAGACGAACCCACAAAAACCTCTACACCTTTACTGCTGAATGGTTTAGAATGGCATGCACATAAGGAAATGTATGTAAAATGTAGCAGATCCTAGAAGCACATACATTTAAAAAAAAAAAAAAAAAAAAAAAACTATGACGGATGATAGGAACATAAGACAGATTATTATTACTGCTGAGGGGAGGAATGCTTTGCATACCAAACACCTATAGAGACATAAAACTTGTATGCGACAGACAATAGAACTACTTCCTTTAAACACTCCTACAAACTCCTCGTCTTGCAAGCAAGTATGCACACGCAGTTTTGCACACAGACTGCAGTATTACAGGTAAAGCCTGGTTCTCAGATTAGCACTCTAGTGTTAGATATGGATAAATGCTCTGGAATAATCGCATTATCTAAATTATACACCAGCCGTTTTGATGCCACTTTTTAAATACAAAGGATGGGGATAAACCATTAATGTTTTGTTGCAACAAGGCAAATAACACTTTATTTATGTGTCAAATATTGAAGAACACTGTGTTTTTAAGCCTTTGGAACGAACATAAAAATATCAATAAAAAAATAACTCGGTGACCTAAGCACCAATATCCCCAGGACATCATTACTAGTTTCAACTTTGCAAAGATCAGCAGGAATGTGTCTCTCGGTGGTCCCCATTTATTTCCCACGCCTCCCTCCATCACTCCTCCTCTTCATCCTGAAGTTCAATGGAGGTGGCGTTTCCTGTTGACCTCTCCTCCTTCACATGCTCAATAGCCACAATTCCCGTGAGGAGAGCGTAGCCCAGCATGGCTGCTACAGCTACCAGGACGGACAGCAGCTGCTTGCGTCTCTTATAAGGCTCGTGGTCAAAGTCACTCCCCTCTTGCACATTGGATGCTGGTTGACCCATGCCTTCAATCAACAAGAAAAAAAAAAATGATTCATGTGGAGTAACTGCTTTGTCCTAAACTGGGTTGCAGTCAGTTTACAGCTAATCCCAGTAACACTGGACACAAGGCACTAAACAATACATGACTACATGATACACCACTTCATCTCACCTCAACCCCAATGCTACATCACACAGTAGACACAATACTAATCATTCTTATGCAGCAAACACCATTATTCCTAACACTGTCCGGTACCTCACCTCGATTCTCATCAGGGAAGTACAGGGATAGTATGTTGGAGCATAAGTTGGTCAGGTTGTCCAGAGACTTCAAGTGCTGCTGTAGTTTGCTGCTGGGCAGCCTGATCTTCAGTAGAGGTGCCAAGTGGCCAAACACATAGGCATCAAGGGAGGAGGGTCTGGAAGGTAGGTCTCAAAGTGAGCTCTTTATAGTCTTAGTAGGTAGGAGGAATTTATCAAACTTTTTAGCAGTGACTGAAACTATTCTAGAGAAGCACATCAAATATACCCTTACTGAGCACTTTATTAGGAACACCTGTTAACCAACATGTTCATGCAATTATCTAATCAGTGCATTGAAGAAAATCACACAGGCCAGCAGTTTTGGGTAATGTTCACATCAACCATTAGAATATGGAAAAAAAAATTCTTTGACCTCTTATTATTAATAAGGCATTTCCACCCACAGCATGTAGTAGTAGTATTTATAGTTTATTGCCATTCCAGTACACTTAATATAGGCTATATACATAGCACTGGCAAATGTACATTATTTTCCCAGTTGAAAATAAGGTAAAGGGTAGATTTACATCTTAAACTGACCCATTCGTTTCAGATAATCTAGGAAGTCCAGAATCTTTTTAGGTGGCTTTCTTTGAAAGAGTTCTTTCATATTGCTGTGTTTATAGTAGTTTTTTTCTGATATCATCGATGACAGGTTATTCTATTATGATATATTTTTGCAAGACGGTGATCTTCTCCAAGAAGTAGGTCCACAGCATGTTTTCTCACGCAATTTCTTTTTGGTTTTCCACACCATTCTGTATTAACTCTAGATAATGTTATGTTTAAAGATCAGCAGTTTATGAAATATTTAAACCACCCCATCTGGTCCCAACATCTGGTCTTTTTCCATTCTGATGTTTAGAATATTACCCAAAGCTTTCGCCCTTGTATATGCTGCCACAAGATCAGCTGATCAGAGATCTGCATGAATGTGCAGGTGCTCCTATTTACGCTCTCTGACCTGTTGGATCTTCCCAAACCCATTCTTACTGATGATATCTGTTACAAGTTTGCTAGAAGTCATATATATTCTTCTTCAAATTAGATCTGGAGATAAATTTGCTTCAGTTACTCCTTGATAAATAGGGCCCTAGAACAAGCTGGTTGTGAAACTGTGTAGACGCTCAACACATTTAATGGCTTACACAAAGGAGTCGTCACTTGAGGAAACAGCATTGTGACACAAAGCAGGAGGAAAGATCATACAAATCCTTTTTCGAAATCCTTTATGCTTTGATGAACTTACGAGTCCCCGAAGAAAAATCTGTTTGAGCCGAGGCGCTGCGAGAGAAGATTCATGCACTCCAGAGCATCACTGTACAGCTTCAAAGAGAAAGAGAAAGAGGGAGTTGTTTTTCTATGCTGGAAAAAAAAACGATTACAACATCTATGACATTATGATAAAAGTAAATCAAACTTGCAGGTGTGTGTGTGTGTGTGTGTACAGAAAGAATCTGGAGTATTCAGAGCAGCAGTACTTCTCTCAGCACCTTTGCCTGTAACGTTCTGATGATCGTTAAGATCATCTTGTTTGGGTGGATTATGTAATTATAGGAGCCTGTGGAAACAAACTTGGCTGCAGGGTCGATCCCCAGCTGCATATCTGAACTCCAGGGCTTTAAATTGTTAAATTACACATTCCCACTCTCAAAGTCTCAGCCCCCAAACTCTTCCTCTCCAACCTATAATTCCATGCTTCTGCACCTCTTTCTCAGCCTCCTCGCCGGCCTCCAGAGTGCCGTTTCCCCGCATGAGTCGCACTCTCTCCAGCTGCTGGCGCTGCATGCGGCTCGGCAGGAAAAAGTTCAGGGGAAAGGAGATGTTCTCTGCATGCCAGCGACGTGTCACCTCGACATAGTTCTTAGGATCGATCCACAGAGCATAAAGCTGCAAGAGTGTATCCAACACACAACAGTGGAAGAGAAGGGTGAGGAGGACATACGAGAAAAAAGTTGTATGAGTGGATTTTCATAAAATCCAAAATGCTATTATAAAACAACATCATCTACACGTGTAATAAAGTAAGCTTTATATGGATTTCCCTTTTCTCATAACAGCAGTGATGCACCCGCTGCTGGTCCCACTCCTGCTCCACTGCCTCCAACTGAGAGGAAACTGTCTGGAATTGTTATACAGTGACTATTAAATACCAGAGATAATAACCTCCCCAGCATTTATCTACTAATGAATTTTAGGAGAAAGCAGAGCAGGAGAGAGAGGTGCTTAGGACAAACTGCATATAATGAGAGGTAATGAAGAAGAGCTTGTTATATAATATTGGCCCCCTTCCAACACAGAGGGAACACTGGGCCCCTTTGTTTCAGTCCAACTTTCTTATCATTTTCAATGTTTTGTTCTCACCAACAAGAGGACTGGGTTATTTATCTGTGTAATCTAGCTTCTGTGCTTCTTATGTGAATCTCACCAGAGCAGGCATCAACTTTTCCTCCACCAGAGAGATAAAGGCCAGAGTATCGGCTCCTTCTTTCGCAGAGAGATCGTAGTCTGCATTGTATTTCTGAAACAAACAGGACAATCATCTCACGCATTAGCAGTTATTAAGGTTTCAAAATGAGGACCATACTTGGATGTGTTCAGTGTCACTATAATACAAAAAGAAAGCAGAAAGTTAGTGTGCGATATAAAATAGGAAAATATATCACAGGAGTCTGGCAGTGATTCCAACTACTTTATTAATGAATGACATTACATAATTTCTAGTTAAATTTAATGTTGTAGAATGATTACAAAGTTCAAAAGACTCTCCTACAGCAGAAAATTCATTTTTAACCTTAGATTATTGGAGAGTGTCCTCCATATACGTCCCTTTAAGTGTGCCAAAACTAAAGAAAAATAATATATTAAAACAAACAAACAAACAAATAAATAAATAAATACACTGAAGTACTAGGAAAACTGGTATACCAGTTAATACTTGGTAGGTCCCCCACGGTATCTTGGAGGAAACATTGCACAGTCCTCACACTGATGTTTTTTGAGGCCCCAGTATTGAATTCTGGTTTTGCCAGAATTCTGGTAATAACGGTACACCCTTGAAATGCTCATACATGAAAATCCAAAAAAAATACTTCTACCTCTGAAATGCTATGACCCATCTCTTCCAGCTTCAACTATTAAACTGGGTTGAAAATCGCTAAATCGTGACAAATTGTCACGCACAATTTGTGAGGGAAACAGCTCTAGAAGCTTCCATAGTTGTCTGTCCCTTTATACACTCCTGATCAAAATCTTAAGACCAGCTAAAAAATTGGAAGAATTTGCATTTTGCACCACTGGATCTT
>JAOVYV010000045.1:23673201-23683931 GCA_025674545.1 Hassar affinis | reverse complement strand
TGTCGTTTCCGGTCAAAAATAAAATTGCTGGTTGAATAAAAGTAAATTTAAGTCAAAATTTGCCAGGGGTATGAAAAATTACACACACACATTTACAACAGAACAGATCTTACAATTGTGACTACTACTATAAAGCTGTGAGAGAGAACATTCAACAATAAATTGTTCTTTCAGCTGTACCAACTCCCAAGTACATCAAGGAAAGTGCAGTGAAAGATAAACCTCTAAATCTAAGTGAATAGCTGACTGCACTGAACTGAACTGGCATCTAAGCAACAGTTCTAACACTGCTAATCATCACTGAAAAAACATCTTAAACAACAGTCATTTACCAAGAGGATAAGAACACAGACGTCTAGGGTGCTAAAGAAGCAAGATTCCAGATATCGGTCAGCACTGGGTGCTGTCCAAGGGGCTAGATTGCACTTGCCTAGCATTTTCTAAAATACAAGTGCTTAACAGTTTTTATGCATATAATTTACATTAGGGGATAGAAAATATCATACCAGACATTTAGATGGTCTCCTGCCAGCATGCACCAAGACAATTCCAGTGATAATGAGCTGCAGGAAAGAGCAATACAGAACACTGCATCACTTCAGTAAGTCGAACTACGAAAACTAAATTGTTTAGTACCCTATATATGTTATTGCATGACATGCAAAGCAGACCAGTGAATTCCAGGGTAACTAGTGCAGACATTTATTCTAGAAAAGAATTACAGTTTATTCTAGAAAATAAACTGTAAATTTACCTCAGCTATTGGCTCTACAGCACGTTTAAATCTGCTCAGTTGTTTATGATAGACACTGAGAAAAAGCACTACACCATCTATCTATCTATCTATCTATCTATCTATCTATCTATCTATCTATCTATCTATCTATCTATCTATCTATCCATGTTTATTTGTTTGTCTGATAGCGACTAATACTAAAATCTTATTACAAATATCTACAAAAGTACACGAAGACAGATATTCAATCAGTACAATACATAACTACCAAACAACAATATAAGACCATTATAATTAACTCGCTGCACATAATGAAGAGAGAAATCTAAATATATATATATATATATAACTCTAGATTGTCCTTTGGTTTGTGCATCTGGCAGATTCTGGGTTCTAAACAACATTGTGTTCCCCTATCAGAAGGGGTTGAATTTTAGGAACCTACTGGTGCACTTAACTATCAAAATAAAGTGTTTATTGACTGACAGGTCGATCTAGGTATTGCTCGAGTGATTGACAGTCACGGCTGTATGTTTCACGAACAACATTTTCAATGAGTGTTAATAAGAGCAAGGCCTTACTTGAGCCCCATTCAGGATGAGGATGATGACCTCCCGCTGGATGTGATAGTGCAGTTTATACACAATCGTGCTCAGAGTGACCGACAGCAAGCCAATGATGATCTGCACTGCCTTTTAAACAGATAAGCTGCTTATATACCAGCAGACACACCCACGTTACTCTTTGACAATGAGTCAGTTCAATTGCAGTTCATTATACAATCATTACGATCAGTTACGGATTTCAGAACAGGCAAGATCACATTTTATTATGCTGCAATAAGTGCAAATCAATGCAATTTGTAGATAATGATCAATACATTGAGAGTGGATTTCTTTCTTTTTTTTTTTGTAAATTATTAGGTATATAGTGCACTCCATCTGCTCTAAATATGCAAAAGAAGTGAGTCTGGCTTAATGGATCTGCTCCAAAGCACTGCTGCATCTATTTGCTTGTGTGTGTGTCAGAGAGAGAGAGAGAGAGAGAGAGAGAGAGAGAGAGAGAGAGAGTTTGTTGATATGGGCGTTTCCTTGTATAGCCAGTGGTAATTTAATCCTAGAGAGGTGAACTTTGAAATGACTAGCTCTGATGACTGACACAACCAGGCGCAAAAGCTATACTCAGTAATATTGAGGTCACTGATCGTATTGCTGCTTTCTAGTCAATATCGCACTCTTCCTATCAGGTAAACAAACCAAAACAAACCGAAATAAAACAACTCACCCCGAGGGTTTTGGGCTCGCTGCTCTTGAACGCCTTAATCTGAGATGGGTACAGCGACATGATGCTCTGTGTGTAAACCAAACAGTCAGCGACACGACATTAATCAGCACAGCAGTATCCGAGCATCCCAGTCTGCACTGAACCGCATCACACACGCACACACACACACACACTCACGCCCAAGTTAAAACAATCGCCGAAAATCTAAATGCCGCGATTGCCTTTACATGCATAATCAGTATGAACAAGCCATACCTTGAGCTCTGCAGAGGTGGTGCTGGAAACCCGAGGAGGGGTCCAATCCGCTGCAGCAGTCTTAATGTAATGAGGCGAGGCAATCCGGACACAGCCAAATAAGGGCGAGCTCACTGCCTCCTTATTCTAAAGCAATCTTGACTGCAAGAGTTTTTTTTTAAGCTGGGATGAATGATGTAAATGATTTTGGGAGGCTGTAGAGAGCAGTTGAGAATTTGGGTTGGAGAACTGCAGTAAGCACTGAAGGTCCACTGCTGTAGAATATTTACACTAGTGTTCTACGTCGTGGATGAGGGTGGAGAAGCAGAAGGTACTACGATGTTAAAGAGCCGACACTGCTTCAGTCCGACTGAGAAAAAAAGGACATAGAATGCAGACACAGCAACTGACCGAAGGTGTTGGCTCACCCCACTACTAAACTGTGAACATTGTATGAAAATTGTGTTACCATTGTGTTACAATGACGAGAGGAACACACAGGTAATGCAGATTAGGATTTATTGAGGAAAGCATGCATACAAAATAACTGCTGGCACTTCCAAAGGTTTTTTTATCCATTTGTGCAAATGCAGAATACATAAAAATTTTGTGTGAAATCAGTGTATTGTATTTGTGACTTAAAAAAAAGGTGCAAGTACTACTCGATATTGTAGATGCTCTAAACCAAAGAAGTGTGTTCATACTATGGGTTCACTCAGGGCTCATAGTCTGGAGGTGAAGCCACTTTTCCGTGCAGCAGAGTTTCCTTGCTGCTGCATTTTCCCTGCAGGATGGCCTGCAAACAAAACAGTAATGTGGCATGCATGTTAACTCTGTATGCCTAGGACACATTACTGTCTGGATAAACCAGTCAAGAAACTGGTTACTTCCATGACTTACTTTTCTACTGATACCCACAAACCATACAGTGTAAACACAAAACACCCAAAATATTTAAATTCTTATAAACTATTAAACTAAAATGTCAGCTTTGATTGTGTATTACTATCAATATGTAATCTGATCTCATGTGTGGGAAAGGAGTAATGTATATCCCTAGGTGATTAACCCTCTGTGCACCATTGTCATTTGGCAGGCTGTTTTTATTAATTATAACGATCCCACCAATTGCTTTTCACTTTTATACTTACACAGACTCACTTTTATCCAAAGCCAAACTTTTTTTCTTTGCCAGATAAGTAAACTCTGATTACCAAGGCAATGTGTACAACAATGGCTAGCTTTTCTGCTAGTCACAAAATATTGCAGCCTTTCTTTCTCATAATCAGATATCACAATTTTTTTCTGTGAAATATCACAACTTCCTTCACGAAATCTTGTATTTTAACATAAAATTTTTTAACAATGGACCTAAAATGCTTTCATAAAATGTGCAGGGTACCCCTCCAGCAGGACCAAGGTGGGGGAATCAATGACTCATGTTTTAGCATGTAATAGTTTGACGCAAAAAATGAAGAAATGTTGATGCATTTAAATGGGAAGTTCACATATCAGCTTTACTGACACTACTCCCTGCTACAGCACAGCTGTGTTCGATTTCATCCAAATAACAGTACACCTTTAACCAGTTAGTTAACTACGATAAACTATCTTGCATTCGCCCAATGTAGACAAGAGTGAGATTTCAGTTTCTCGATTTGTATTTTCATGTTTGGAAAACGTATGATAACTTTGTTTCTGTTCATCAATAGCATTAACCTGCTAAGCTATCTTAACATGCATATCCTATAGATACGAGTTCCCTATTAAATGGTATTATCCTCTCATTCCTACAAAATGTGACCATATTATTTACCAATAGCCTCAAATCATTGACACTATTGTGTAAAATCACAAACACTGACCCACTAATAGTATTTAAATGGAAATACTAAGAAAGTCTATCAATGGTTATAAAAATACAGTATAACAACCTATATAACCATACTTTAAACATATTTAAAGTACAGTGCATGCTTAAATAATATCAGGTGAAGACATTTACACATTACAAGAGAATCAGACTCCTAAATGACAGAAGAAGTAAGATAACCGAGCACCTAGCCTTCTGAAGTCTTACCATTTTGGTCTCAGATGCTTGTCTGATGGCCTTGCAGGAAAAGACAACAGTCGTCATAGACACACACACCTCCAGTACAGACAACACCAGCAATATGATCTTTATTCCAAGGGTTAAATTCTGAAGAATGTCAGGAAAAAAAGTCAGAATGGCAAGTACAATCGAGGGAAAAAGAAGGCAGGTATGGTTGTGGACAATAACAGAACAATCAAATAAAGAAAAATCACAAGCTAACACGTTTATTGTTAATGAAAAATGCAGATGATAGTGAGAACACATACCTGCACACGCTGAGAGACATAATAGCAGTCATAGTATCTGTAGTCGTAAACCTCATCCTCAGTCAGACAAGCACTCAGAGTGGGTTTGATGGCAAGTGCAAAGCAGAAGTAGCTGATGCCAGAAACGGCCAGCAGAACACTGATGATGTTCAGGGCAATTGTGCTTTTAATCTAATCAAAACGAAAAAGCTAATTAGACTATAGCCCATCATATTTTGGAGCGCTATGTGCATTTTAAAAACAGTACACACAACAGTGAACAACAAACATTTGCAGAAGATATCTGAAGCACTGAAACGATGCTTGTTGAATTTTGACATATACATATTTGTTACTTACAATTGGAGAATAGGTTCCCTTGTGTGCACCCAAGGTTATAGATCCAGAGAAGATAAACTAGAAAATATTAGTGAGTTGTTGATTTATTTATTTACTTTTAGCCTGTGAATAAGTTTCAATGTTCACCAGCTGCTTGTGGTCACTAATGTAACAATATTGGGGATTGGAGACCTCTATGGTAAAAATGTGTTATTGCAGACAACATTTCCCAGGCATACTGTAAGTGTAGCAAGTAAAAAATAAGGAGGAGGAAAGCAGCACTGGATAGCCAGGCCTGCAATCAGTAATTAATAAACATCTGCATTACACTCTCATCAATAAAAATACACCAACAATGAAGTACTGTGACTGTGACATATTACAGAATAATATAAAATGTTTTATCAGCTATTGTCTTTTATTCTAGACATGCTTTCAGCAGTTGTGTGTAAAGATGCTACTGGAGCTGAAGCTATTAATACTCACCAAGAGTCCAAGGCCCATGGGGATTTCACCATACAGAGTTTTTGTGAACCAAGTAACTGCTCCCAAAGATATCATAACAATCCCAATCAAGATCTGCACAGTCTAAGAAAGGCCAAAACCTGAAATCAGTCAACTCAAATGATACACAGGTGTAAAAAGAATAGGGTTATATTTATCTGCCACACCTGTAGCATATATTGCCACACCTTGCTTAAACATTTATGGGTAAACATAAAAAAACTTATTCAAATTTATATTATTCGTATTCAAATACTTTAGAATTTGAAAACAAGTAAGAAATATACATATGTAAACTAAGAGATGAGGATCACTCTGATTAGTTACTTGTAATACCCAACAAATCTAGGCTTAACTGCTTTACCATACAAGTGCACTAGAATTTGAGTTACTGCATTGTTACTGTGTTGCTGTGTAAAAACCAAACTGGTTAAAACCTTTTGACTGGATGAATACATGTGATTACACTGACAATTATTTTCTCCCTTCGAGTAACAATTTTAGACTTGCTGTAGTGTAGAGAAGGCAGAGTCTTGTTATATTGTGAATTATGATAAAGAGTGGGATGGTAAGTGGGATGGTTCTTCTTACCCCTAATGCTACAGGCTCTCCCTTCAGGAACAGCCTGGTCATGTACGGTACTTCAGGTTTGTAAGCTTTCTTCTCACTGGACCACTGGAGCGGCTCTGGATCCACCAGCGGGATGACGTGGGTCACCACCCTCACTCCATGAGCATCTGTGGACACTGAGGTGGCCATCTCTCAATAATACTGGTCCCAAATAAGCAGTGTCTGTAAAACATAATGCGTTTTCATACCAAACAGTTCTAAGGATTAATCTGGAGGGAGTTCCCCCAAGAACTACAGTCATTCTAGCACCTTTTTTGGTGTGTATTCGTATTGCAAGTAGTAACGATAAAGTGACATAAGTGACATTGGTAAACTTTTCATAGGGAGCATTACTTTTATATACTGTAAACCCCACAAAGCCCAAGAAAACAAACATTGATAATCTTTCAGATTCTGTTGTGGGATGCTTCTGACACAAAAATTAAAAGGTTTACAAATATTGACTATTTGTTTGTGCTTTGTCCTTTATGACTTCTGTAGTACATGCAAAAAGAAGTACAGCAAACAATTTGTCCTTGAAAACCTTTATTTACATGTTACTACTTACAGCAGATTATATAAAAAATAAATAACAGTTTTAATCTTTTTTAAATATTGTTTAAGCTTTTAGAGTTTGCTAATGCATAACATTTTGACAGATTTTGACAGATATGTGCATAGTACAATTCGATTCCATTGCATGGGACCAGCGTTGGATGGCAAGAATTGTTTCATGCAAGTAACATCGGCCTTCAATGCTGGAGCCTCAACGAACATCAGCGTGAGGACTGTGCAACGTTCCCTCCAAGATCATGTGGGGAACCTACCAAGAATGAACTGCTATACCAGTTTTTCTGACACTTCTGTGTATATTTTATTTATGCTTTACCTGGAGTATATGTTAATAAACTGTAAATATGTTTGGAAGTGGCAATATACATGCCATATAAATTTGAAAATCATAAAATGTACGCAGCATGTAAACTGTATGTGTGTATGTGTGTGTGTGTGTGTGCGTGCATGCGTAGGACAAAATGGAAAACAAGCTGAACTGGAGGAAGTTTAGGCCCAAGGATTCAAAATCACCACAAAAACTACGTCAGTGACTTTTGACATCGTCTTTGACCCCAAACTGCGTTTTATCCTGAAACTATGAAGTGTTAATCTGCTGATTTAAAATTGAAATACATTAAATATGGCCTTTAGCTCCGATGAGCGCGTTAAAGCGCAGGTAAACGAGCTTTCCTTAAAAAGAGCATCTCGGTCTCTGTAAATTTGTAATCCATTTAACTGCCATTAGACCACTGATAGCGAGCAAACACGCACATTTAGAGCAAATAAAAAACAGAACCTTGTAGCATTTTGCAACTTACCTTCTGCTCGGGTGCTCAAAGCTTCTCAGCGCGATGTGAACGTGATTTTGTTTGCGTTACTGTCCATAAGTTTCGGTTTCATTTCATGGGGGTTGCCATGGCTTGTCTGCCAACCTGTAGGAAATATTTAAAATCTGTCTGATTTACAATCTCAAAATACAATAAGCTAATAAGTCTAAATAAAATTATCAATCACAAAATATTCCCGACCTTTTTTGTTTGTTTGTTTTTAGCGAAAACAAGTAATTTCGTAATCGAAAACTCAATCTGGCAACCATGTTTGGATTAATATACTGTTGGACACCTTCCCTCATTCCTTTCTTTTGGTGGTTAGAGTTGAGGGCTTAGGCTGCACACAGTATAAGATGGTTTAGACTATAGGTTCTGGTCCAGGAGTACCCCATGTCCAGCACGCTTTAGTGATTTGTGTTGCTTTAAGACTACATGGGTCGCCGATGTTCTCTACATTTCATTAAAAAGTGGCAATGAAATATTTTATATAAAATGCAGAAATGTATCTACATTATTCATCATGTTTAGCAAATTCAATCTTTTAGCATATCAAATGATCAAATAATCTTTTTTAAATGGACAGAACAGGGTGGCATGGTGGTGCAGTGGTAGCGCTGCTGCTGGGAGGAAGGGCCTGGGTTTGATTTTCCGGGTTTGAGTGTTCTTTCAGAGTTTCGAGTTTGCATGTTGTCCCTGTGTCTGTGTGGGGTTCCTCCAGGAGCTTTGATTTCCTTCCACGGTCAAAAGACATGCAGTCAGGCAAACTGGAGATGAATCAGCCGTAGGTGTGTGATTGTGTCTGTATGTTTGCCCTTGTGATGGACTGATTTTCTGTCTTTTGCCCAGTGAGCCCTGGGATAGGCTCCAGCACACCCTGGTAGTCCCAACAGTAGGTTATGTGGCTTAGGTAATGAGCAGGTTAGTGCACAGGGCAGCCTGCATGAAAATCTCCACCAGTAGACTTGCACTGAAGCCAGCCATCTGTGGAATCTTATTGCAGATTGAAGTACAGTGTGTTTTAAAGGGTTAAAGATTAATTTAGTTAATTAATTTAGTTTAAAGATTAATGTTCATGGGATATTAATTCCTATGGGACACCAGGCATTTAATATATCATTTTGAGATAATTGGAAGTCAATGAGTGTATGAGCAAGTAGGTTTTTTATAGAAAAACATATATACATTTATTGGACAATGCACTCTTTGAACGTCCTGCCCAGATGCACAATTTTTCCATATGATAATCAACATCTTAATGGAGCTGAAACAGCCACCTCTCATTCAAATGGTAATGAACATATTGACACCAGTCAGGCTCACAAGTGTGCTCAGAGCTACAATAGTGGTCAGCAGCCAAATCTATAACAGTTTACACAACTAGAATAACTTATTATAACCTTTGAATTTGGTAAATATTGTACATAAATAAGTTATTAAGTACTAACTTATGTTTGATTACTGGTGGTTGTTTCAGAATATTATGGTTTATTTGGTCTAACTAGCTGTCACTACCTTTTCAAATAAAATCTAGCTAGCCAGTTAGCAGCATAGCTGTTTTTTTTTATCACAACATGGCAGACACTACTAATTTTCTTTTGTCCAATTTTGGAAAAGTTTTGGGAGGTGTAGCCACTTTGTTAAGGCTGAGAGGAAATGGGTTTAGATGGTTAGGAAGAACCAAGAACCACCAAGGCACAGACCTACCATGAAACAGAAGCTGCTGGAACCCCAGTGTCACTGTCTACAGTCAAGCAATATTACATTTGGCACCTTCAAGCTCAACTGCAGTTTGCAGCTGACAACATGGACAATTAAAAAGCCTTCTGAAGGAAAGTTTTGGACACAATGACCAGAGGTATGTTTGGAGGAGTAAAGGTGAGGTATACAACACAAAACATACTGTACCAACTGTTAATCCACTGGAACTAGTACCTTGCACAAAGGGGATGCAATACTTAATAAGGAAGACTACCTCAGAATTCTTCAGCATAACCTCAAACCATCAGCTAGATTGTTGAAACTTAGACACTGTTGGGTGTTCCAACAGGACAATAATGCCAAACACACATCACAGCTGGTTGTGGAATGGATAAAGCAGACTAACATTTTGGAATGGAATTCCCAAAGTCCATTTAACCAAATGGACATTTAACCAACTGGTGAGTTGTATGTATATTTTTGACCCTGTGCTGATTTCAGAAAAAATATGAAGAATTCTCATTCTTTTTTTTTTAATTAAACATGTATGTTGTACAGGGCGACACTGTGGCTCGGTGGGTAGCACCGTCGCCTCACAGCAAGAAGGTCCCGGGTTCGATCCTTGGGTGGGGCGGTTTGGGTCCTTTCTGTGTGGAGTCTGCATGTCCTCCCTGTGTCCGTGTGGGTTTACTCCGGGTACTCCAGTTTCCTCCCACAGTCCAAAGAGATGCACGTTAGGTTGATTGGTGTCTCTAAAGTGGCCCTAGTGTGTGAGTGTGCATGAGTGTGTGTGCCCTACGATGGATTGGCGTTGTTCCTGCTTTGCGCCCTATGCTTCCAGCTAGGCACCAGCTCTCCCGTGACCCTGAAAAGGAATAAGCGGCCAAGAAAATGAATGAAATGAATGAATGTATGTTGTACACTCATTCTGCCCCAGAACAGTTAAAAAAAATTACTGAAAGCCCAATATTGCCATTCATTCCATGATGAGTGTTCACTATATGGACAAAAGTATGCGGACACCTACACATTACACCTACAGGAGCTTTTATGACATTCAATTCTAAATCCATAGGCATTAATATGAAGTTGGTCCCCCCTTTGCACCTATAACACCTTACACTCTTCTGAGAAGGGTTTCTACAAGACTTCGGGATGTGTATGGAAATATTTGCCCATTCACCCAGAAGAGCATTTGTGTGTCAGATGGCCTGGCTCACAATCTCCATCCTAGATCATCCCAAAGGTGTTTGATGGGGTTGAGATCAGGGCTCTGTGCGAGCCAGTCAAGTTTTTCCACACCAAACTCATCTGACCTTAAATTGTGCACTGGGACACAGTCATGCAGGAATAGAAAAGGGCCTTCCTCAAAAAACTGTTCCTACAAAGTTAGAGGCATACAATTGTCCAAAATTGTCTTATCACTACGAACTGCCAGTCCAGGAGGGCAAAGCCTTCGCGTGCTTCCTCTGAGACACGTGATGCAAGCCACCGCCTCTTTTCGAACTGTGGCTCATGCGACCTTTGGAGGAGAGCGCTCCCGCCCACCTCTTGTATACATGAGCTCACAGACGCCCGTGACTGGACAGTGTCGCTGATTG
>JAOVYV010000045.1:23649119-23661713 GCA_025674545.1 Hassar affinis | reverse complement strand
ATTCAAGAATCTGGCAGAGATCCAGAAAGAGTGGAATGAGGCAGGAGTCACAGCTTCAAAAACCACCACAGTCAGACACATCCAGGAGATGGGCTACAACTGTCGGGTTCCTCAGGTGAAGCCACTTCTGAACCTGAGCCAACGTAGGAAGCGTCTGAACAGGGCCAAGGAGAAGAAAGGCTGGACCGTTGGCCAGTAGTCCAAGGTCCACTTTTCTGAGGAAAGTAAAGTGTGCCTTTCATTTGGGAATCAAGGTCCAAGGGTTTGGAGGAAGACGGATGAGGAACAGAACCCAAACTGCCCCTGCCCATGCTGCCAGAAGCACCAAAGCCTGGTTTGATGCCCATACCATCACAGTGCTAGACTGGCCAGCCAACTCTCTGGACCTAAACCCCTTTGAGAATCAGCAAGCATCAAGGAAATCCGGGCTTCCATAACTCCCATGCAATGCCAAAGGCTGATTGCCTCAGTTGACATATTGTTTTGAAAGTACCATATTTTGATTGATTCAATGTGATCCTAATTTCTTTTTTTTCTGCAAAAACTGAGAAGTAGTTTGGGCTGATTTCTCCACAGTATTCTAATTTTTTAAATTCCTGTTTTCATGGGGTTTATGAGCTGGAAGC
Source organism: Hassar affinis (assembly GCA_025674545.1). Lineage (NCBI taxonomy): Eukaryota > Metazoa > Chordata > Actinopteri > Siluriformes > Doradidae > Hassar > Hassar affinis. The sequence goes on along the minus strand of JAOVYV010000045.1, from coordinate 23,661,087 downwards.
CCAAATTATATAAAAATAAACAAATACATACTTGAAATCGTTTAAATCGTGGGCCCTGAATCTGAAAGTTTAACTTTTTGAATGGAATTATGGAAATTAATCAACTTTTCCATGATATGAGTCTGTATGTGATCCATTCACTAATCGATCCAGAAACACTCACCCTGTGGACGGCTCCATGATGCAGCCCCCGAGGCGTGCTTCATTCTGGCAGTGACAGTGACGGTCAGCTGTGTCATGGTTCATGCCCAGGTTATGGCCGAGCTCATGCGCCACTGTGGATGCAACCCCCAGCACACTTACCAGGTGATCCTACAGCACAAAAACAAAGGGTAAGGAGCTTGTTATGGTGTGTGCTCTCACATGAGTCATGTTTTTTTTTCAGCATTGCACATGCTGCACTGACTGACAGTGATGAGCTATGATGAGTCGATTTCAGAACCATAACACACTAGCTATGAGAACAGTACAGAATACTACCAGCATATCAGCAGTCTGTCAGTAACTGTGAGAGAACAGATCTAAGCTCTCCAGCCTGAATGTATTCGTCATTTTAAACCAGTGAAAATCACTAAACAGATGTGGATGGCCAATTTAATTTCATGAAGAGTCTCACCACATTAACTCCTCCAGATCTGTCCTTGGTGCACATGGAAGACTGAGAGGCCATGCCCACTGTTGTACCATCAAATGTCTCACCCCTTTAAAAAAATGAATAAAATCCTGCTGTAACTTTTTACATGGTCACACTCATTGTTTGAACTAAGTTTGAACAGTCCATGCCTCCCGAACCCAACAAATGAACAAAACCTACATGACTAATTGTGCATTGTCATGACGTAGTCTTGGCAACAGCTCTCTGGTCCTCCATGCCAAAAAGCGGTTAAGTGTGTCACTGGGGCTCTTATCTATCAGGATTTTATCTTGATCACTCCAGATCTCCAGCCCCACCAGGGCCACTCGCACATTCAGTGGCCGATAGAACTGAGACAGGCAGGGGAAGGAGAACAGAACATCAACCAAGCACATAATACACTGCAGAATTTTGGATATGATTTTACTCTAACACTGAATTCAAGAGAATTTTAAACTGTGACAACTTTGTTTTTTTCTAAAGTACTTGGGTACAGTACAGAGGAGTCTGAGAATTTCTTTTGAAAGTCTGAGAAACTTTGTTTTTTTTTTTTTAAAGTGCTTGGGTACAATACAGAGGAGTCTGAGAATTCTAATCACTAAATATCTAAATATAATTTTTATGTGTTTAAAAGGCCTTTTGTACATTGGGGGTCACAGGGCAAATAATGCAGTACAATCAGAAAACTGTATTCACTGAACTCTTTATTAGGAACACCCGGACACCTACTCATTCATGCAATTATCTAATAACATCATAATTATCTAACACCAGTGATCAGAATGGAGAAAAAAATGTGATCTCACTGATTTTGACTGTGGTACGATAGTTGGTGCCAGATGGGCTGAGTTTGAGTATTTCTAAAATGGCTGATCTCCTGGGATTTTCACACACAACAGTCTCTAGAGTGTACTCATAATGGTACAATTAAAAAAACACCCAGTGAGTGGCAATTGTGTGGATGGAAATACCTTGATGAGAGAGGTCAATGGAAAATGGCCAGACTGGTTCAAGCTGACAGAAAGGCTACAGTAGCTCAGATAACCACTCTGAAGCAGAAAAGCATCTCAGAATGCACAACATATCGAACCTTGAGGCAGATGGGCTACAACAGCAGAAGATCTTGTCAAGTTCCATTTCTGTCAGCCAAGAATAGTAAGCTGAGCCTGCAATGGGCACAGGATCACCAAAACTGGACAGCTGAAGAGTGGAAAAAAGTAGCCTTGTCTAATGAATCTTGATTTCTGGTGAGGTGCATAGATGATAGGGTCAGAATTTGGCCCAATCATCAACTGAATGCCACAGAGTATTTGAGTATTGTTGCTGACCATGTGCATGCCTTCACGGCCACAATTTACTATCTTCTAATGTCTCGTCTCTAACTGGTTTCATCTGAATCCACCTTTAGGATGTGGTAGAATGGGAGATAAAAGAATGGTAGCATTAAAGTGCACCTCAAAAATCTGCAGGAAATGTGAGATGTAATCATGTCAACATGGACCAGAATTTCAAAGGAGTGCTTCCGACATCTTGTAGAATCCATGCCGTGAAGAACTGAGACTGTTTTAAGAGCAAAGGGAGGCCCTACCCAGTATTAGTATAGTGTTCCTAATAAAGTGCTCCATGAATATAAGTATAAATGAAGGGGAGGGGTAGAGGAACAAATTTGTTCCAAGTAGGGAAACAAATTTACTACCTCCTTATAAATGAAGGATACAGGTCATCAAATACTTTTTTTTTATTATATTTGAATAAAATATAATACTCTTTTAAATTGACTGAATGCTGCTTATAGCTGTGCATTTCTGTTTGGATATAGAAACAAACACTGTACTCAGAGGTAACAAATGGGAAAACATTATTCAAACTAATTACTCAAATGAACTTACCCAGTCTACTTGGTTGGCCACATCCAGCATGCGATAAATAATAGTCTTGTTGTTCTTCTGATAATTTAGGTACTGTGACAAAGACATGTATGCAAAAACATCAAACTACTGTATTTAACTAGATAAAATATGCACAGTTGCAGCTCAGAGGTTAAGATGTTGGACTAAGATGTTGGACCAGAAGGTCATGAGTTCAAATCCCACCACAGCAAAGCTATCATTGCTGGGCCCTTGAGCAAGGCCCTTAAACCTTAACTGCTCAGTTGTGTAAAATGAGATAAATTTAAGTCGCTCTGGATAAGGGTATCTGCTAAATGCAAATTTAAAATGTTACAGCACCCTGCAAATGCTGTGTTTCTCAGAGCAGTAGAATTACCATTAGATGGTGCTGAAGTAACAAATGTGGATTACCGTACTGCATGAGTTTGTTCATTGTAAAAATAGAGCATCCCTTGGCACTTATTTGCATGCAAAACATAATGTACTGTATTACAAATGCCAAGCCTTTCATGATACAATGAAACCTACAACTACTTGGACAAATTTATAGACTCCACTGTATATGAAACACTGTAACAGAAACATGCACTTACCTCCTTGTGATCAACCACCAACACCAGCTCAATGTACTTGGTCTCTAAAAGAATATTTCTTTTAGTCTATGAAACACAGAAATACACAGAGAAATAAATGAGTGCAGCAGACTGGTGTCTCTTCATGTTATGATTAAAGACAGCTACCAAAACAAACAAAACACACATACACACAAACACACACACACACACACAACTCTCACCCTGTGTATTGGTGGAATAATCTGAATGGGTGGTATAAAGGTGTGGGAAACACCACACCCCCCAGCTTCAGAGCTCAGCTGGTGGGTTGGGTAGAGCGTGTGCAATTCCTTCTCTTCATGTGTACCATCACATCTCCTTACGCCTTCATTACATTCCTCTGGCTGCAGTTCAAAGCTCAAACTCGCATTGAGTACAATCACTCCCCTGCAGAGATAAACAGGAGAGATACTTTATTATTATTGATTTCCCCTTCCCCACTGTACATCAGATCTTATTACCATCCATGCATACAGGCTTAAACCTAATACTTGTGTATAAATAATTCTTTTGCAAGTGATAAAATCTGTAACTTCCTTATACTGATAAAGCCTGTAAGGAAACGAATATTTAATACATTATAATATTGTCTTGACTCTGAGCTGACATGTTCTGATCTGCAGGCCATGCAGTCATCAGACACATGGCTTCCCAGCATGAAAATGTAAAAGTGCTAATTATGTCTCTGTGTTATAATTCTCGGGCGGCATGATGGCGTAGCGGGTAGCGTTTCTGTCTCACTGCTCTAGGATCAGTGGTTTGATCCTGAACTTGGATTATTTTGAGTTGAGTCACTACATAGATGTCCCTAGGTGTAAATGTGCACTCTGTGATCAATAGAGACATCATGCCCAGTGTTCCTGGAATAGGTTCTGCAGCTACTGGCACGCTGATCAATATAAATGTGATTTCTGAAGAACGATGCATATATAATTCTGCACAATACACTACACGTTCACTACGTGGTTTAAACACCTCTCATCACTTATCTACAGACTGTGTTTATTTCTAACAGGTGTTCATATACAACAGTCTCCAGCCTCTCAAATATTTTTAGAACACAAGCACACTCTATGCTACAGAATTAATTTTAGTGCAGTGCAATTTTATTTAGCCATTTTGCTTCAGAAGAAGCATCCTCAATATTAACTATCACCCAGTTTAAATATTATATGCACAAGCAATAATAATAATCTAAACCAAATAAACCTTTATCAGCCTGAGCTTACAGCAATAGAAGATTAATGTGTAGAGTCGTACCGTAAGCCAGAACAGGTGCTGAGGGCCACACGGGACTGGGGGAACCCTCTCACAGAGCCATGATAGTAACACTGAGCCTAACAGAGAACAGGTGTAGTTAAATATTTCCCTCTCCTCTACCATTTCCCCTTCCCATTTTTTGTCTATCTGATACACACAGACATGAAGGTATCCTTTCAGTAACACCATTTTTGACAAAGAATCAAAAATCATATACTGTAAAATGCAAAGTGCTAACATTTATTTACGCTATCAACACTAATGAAAACATTTTACATTATAGAGCATAAAGTGCATTAATTAATGAATGATTTCATTAAAAAATGCACATACCACCTGGCTGTCCTCCATGGACACCCCAGTTCCATTTGGCAGGTAGTAGAAGATATTAGGCGGCTTGGGCAATAGCTCTCTGTAGAATCGAGAAGATGAGAGTGAGTGAGTTGGTGGAAAGGCAAATAAATAAACAAATTCAAACATAAGATAGACATAATAATGCATTGCTATCATATGCTGCATATCTGTGACTACACACTTACTGGTTCTTTTCCAGGTCCAGCAGAAGGAGGCTGTCTCCCACTTGCAGCCCACACAGCAGTCTGTCTGGGTGACCATTCTGCAGAAGAAGAACAGGCAGCATTTACTGATTTAATAATGCAACTAGGTTTCCAAGAATGTTAAAATGACAATATATGTATATACATGTATAAATATTGTATATGTACATATACTGTATGTATATACATGAATACATATAACTGTAACATTACAAGTTATGACAAATATCATAGTGTAATGTCTGGTTACAAATTGGCATGAAATGACTTGTATATTAGTGTCTGGGTTTAAATGTTATTGCATCATTAATGCTATTGTCAAATCCTATAAAAGCAATTTTCAGTTGCTCTGCAGTATACATAAAGGTTAATGACATATGAGGTCTGTCCAGAAATTAAATGAAAATCTATTTATTAAAAATGTACAATTTAATATTATCACATTTAAAATATGAACACAACTCGTCAACTATGTGGGTGTTCAGATTCTCGGTCATGTCCTTATGGATGTTTGTTAATGTGCTGCAGTGATGGCCATTCAAACACGTTTTAATCTTAACCTTCTGTTACAAAGTCTTTATGGGTGATCCCTTGAGAATAAAAAAAAGACAATGAGCAGTGACTTGATTTTCGATTTGCTCATCTGAGCTTTCTTTGAGATCCCACTCTAACTGACCTTGAACCACTATCCCTGTGCATAAGCCCTACAGAGTAGGGGGATTTCATTCTCATAACTTTCCGGACAGACCTCGTATTACTGGAAACACTCAGTGAAATGCCACTATATTATACATGAGAATGAATTTTCACATAAAGACTTCTATACAGTATTGTTTATAACAGTGCCTTCATTCCAGTTGGTCTTACTGAATGATACTAATTAGATTTACAAGTTCAATCAATTAAAGACTGATTTAATCTGATGTGTTATAACTTTGCTATGTTCTACATTAATGTTAAAATAAATGCAATATGAGCTGTTTTTGGTTATTTGTTATGTTTATTCTTTATAAGCTCATTTCAGTTAACTGCAGTCTGTGACTGCATTAAGACAATAAAGATGTACATAATGAACATATAGGAATATTATCTCTTGAATGGATAAGGTTCAGGTTCTGCTGCTTGGCAGATTTAAACTCATTGATGAATTCTGCTGCACTCTTGTGAGATGTCTAATATCACACACACACACACACACACACACACACACACACCCACACAGCACCATTAGCAACAAAAGATCTGCTGATCTTGCTGCTGACTGAGAGTTAAGTGAGGCAGGCAGTGCTGCACTATAAACAGACTTCTCTTCCTTTTTGCTCTCTCAACACTCATCTAACATCCTGTTACCTGAGGCTTGCACAAATCACATTTCCCCTCCTCATGAACCTCTTTCCTGCTCAGAGGAGCCAGGGTAGGAAAACTGCCAGAACGAGTGATTGTAACACACATGTAGATGCACTCACAGATGCACAAACCCAAATGATAACTAGACCCCCCACCCCCAAAGAACTGGTGAAAAAGTGAAAACCCAGTCAGCTTCCTCTTGCACAGCCGCCTCAGCTTCCTGTCTTTCTTCTCTCCCTCCACATGGGAACTGAGACTTCACACAGACGCTATCTCAAAAGAAAACCGCCATTATCACATATTCCAGGCTGACAGGCACCAGGAGACTTATTGCTAACCTATCTGTGAGCTTTTAACCACTCTTTTAGCAACATTTTATGGTCATTCTTTAGTTCATATGGTCTGATGCTGATAATTACGCCACGGATGACTACACCTGGTTTCTGATACGTATTAACACAGTTAATGTGCTGCGTTTTTGGTTAAAACAAAGTTCTTAAGTAAAGGCAAATTATCTTGAGGCATACACTGAAAGCAGGGAAGAAAAATGCATTTAACATTGATTCACATAAATGGTCCACTCATGCAATGTCTGGGTTGTGTAACTATTATCAGAGTAAATGTTTATGCCAACTGCTTTCAGTCCAATTCCCACACTGGTCAAAAGGACAAAGCCAGCTTCAAGTTCAACCTTTCAACAACCACTGACAACTTGGATATATTTGCCTGATATGTCAACAACTGGCTCTTTAGACTTAATGCATCATAATTCTATAGAAAAGAGTGCTACAGACAATTAAGGAACAGTTCTGCAAGGCATTTCCACAGCTGTGTGTCTGATTCCTCATAGAAGTCGACTGCGGCGTGATGTGCATCACTCTGAATTCTCTATCTTCTCTGAATGATGCTGCCTTTATACTCGGTCCTTCACTCGGTCGTCTTAATGATACAAATACCAAAAAGTAGAGTTTCTGCATTGTTTATGGATTGGATAACCCATAATTGGCTATTTGCAGACTTCACAGGGAAGAACTCAGACACAAACTATTTGGCATACTTTTGAGCAATGTGGACAAACTGCCAAACATTGATTCCATGCAAATAATATGAAGGGTGGAAACATGACTACAGTTTAAACCAGAGAACAGCAACTGGGAAAGAGGGGAAAAAATGCTTGGGAGAAACAAGAACCTTCTCAGGGGACAAAAGGTAATGGATGATGCAAAGCAAAGAAGGGAAAACTGAGACAGGGGAAATCAAAGGGGAACTGAGGAGGAATCGGAGATAGAAATTGGAAGAACAGTGGTTAAAAAAGGAGGTAGAAGAGTGAAAGAAAGTGTGTGAGAGGTGCGAGTTGGCAAATGTTCACAGGACAATCAGTGGTGCCAAGAGACAGAACTAATGCTACTACGACACACTCAATCAACGTCTCCTCCTCATTCTCATCTTATCCATTCTGTCTCCTTCCTGCAGTTTCTGTCTGACCTTTTCACTCAATGCATTCTGTTTCCCTTTTGTTCTCCATGTTCATGCCACTATCTCCTGACTCTCTGGAGCCTTTCAACCACTCTCTGACCTCAACCAGTTACTCTCATGTCTACACCACCCTTTACTGCTCTCTCTCTACTGCACATACACACCCCACCTCCTGTCCATGATGCAATGTCCCTACACACATGTTCCAGCTGGCGGAATGACCTCATCAGCGCATGAATGCTGGGTGTGGTTCATAAGCAAGCAAGGCTCAGTGAGAATAAAACAAGGGAGTGCATGACATTAGTGGATGGATGCAGGGTGAGCAATGTCTGTCTTCCTTCCAGTTACTCATAACAGACGATCTACACTTATTGGTTATTACTTTACAATGAGCTCAGTCTTGTGGTCATGATCAAGTAATCCAGTATGGAGACAGTAAAGCTAGTAGTAAGACGCAGTGTTACTACAGTGTCTCTTTTACGAAATGACTACTGCCAGATGCGTTGGTTTCGATCTTAATTACACTTAACGATTCTATGATTAGCACTTTGGAGCAAAAGCAAATGTTTAGGAATTTGAATGAGATTTTCCATTACAGTAACAAAATAGACCACTCCCTGCCTGTGATGCCTCTTGGCTTCCACACAAATCTGTGCAGTTACACAAGACACCATGAAGTTTTAAGAATTTTACATTCATAGTGGAATGCGAGATGAAAGCTCCATAAAACCTTGTGTTCTCTCTTGAGGAGCAACGCCCATCATTCATCTTTCCATCCTTTCATCCATTTCTGTAGCTGTACTGCTTCTCCTGTAGCACACTGCTCACTGAGGAAATTGACTGAATGTTCTGAGGTGTACACTGTAGTACCAGAAAAACTGGTACTGGAGCCTATGCTAAAACACATAGCAATGGCACCAATGCACATCATTGGTTGTGTCCGCCAGTGCATATATAAAGCGATAGACATCTATGGAAGCTTCTAGAGCTGCTTCTGCTATGTCACCAGTTAAAAGTTAACACGATTTTGCAATTTTCAACATGGTTTAATAGTGAGAGCTTGTTAGATGGATCATAGCATTTTGGAGGTAAAAGTTTGGATTTTCACGTATGAACATTTCAAGGATTCACAGTGATTACAAGAATTCCAGCAAAACCCTGAACTTACAACAGCAGTGTGGTGGGAGCCTCCACAATCATCAGCGTGAGGACTGTGCAACGTTCCCTCCAAGATCCAGTGGGGGACCTACCAAGTATTAACTACTTCAGTGTAGTCATGCTAATAAGCAACATAGTGCATCTGCACACTCAGATGCTCACTGATGTGTAGTCTAATCGCTATCTTTAGTATACAGCAGCACAGCATTACACTGGAACGGCACAGAGACCGTAAGTGTGTTCAAATGTAAGTGTGTCTAAGTGTATGTGCTTTTGATCTCACTTAAATAAGCTGTGGTGTTAAGTGAGATCGAGGCTCAGACAAACCGGAATATGAGTCAACGACAAACAAAAGCCTATTCAAAGTTTAAAGTGTTATTGCTTTGTTTAATTTTCTAGAGCACCACAGCTCGGACAATAGTGCTGGTTGTAATATAACTGATAGGGGCCCAAAAAATATAAACACATTTCAATAGTGGTTACCCATGCACTTTTTTAAAATCCAAACTGAATTATATTGATGTCAATATCAGGTTTATTTATAAAGTACATTTAAAAGCAACAACCATTAACCAATATGCTGTACAACCATCTTAACAACAATCACTTGCATAGACAGAGACATTGATCAGTTTACACCAATAATAAATGCCAGAGAATAGAGGTATGCTTTAAGCCTAGATTTAAAAACAGTCAGTGTTGGGACCTGCCTATTAAACACTGGCAACTTATTCCAGACTTTAGGGGCTACAATTGAAAAAGCACAGTCTCCTCTATGCTTCAATCTAGATTTAGGTACCATCAACAAATTTTTTTTCTAAAATATACAGGAAGCCAATGTGAAGCAGCATGAACAGAAGAAATATGCTCCCACTTCTGTTTTAAAAGATCATTGCAATAATTGAGCCTGGATGAAATAAATGCATGTGTAACCCTTTCAAAGTCTCCAAAAGATAGAAAGCATTTCACTTTAGATAAAAGCTAGACTTAACCTGTTTGTCAAATGTGAAATCCTTAGCAACGATCACACCTAGGTTCTTTACAATATGAGTTACACATGCATTCATAGAGCCCAGATCCAGATTGAGCGGATCACAGGCTCCATTTCGCCTGGAGATTATAATTTCAATATTATGGTGGCAATGTGTAGTATAATGTTGTTTCTAACAATATCAGGAGTCACACAATTGCTAAAGCCCCCATGTGACCATCAGGAGAGTCAAATAAAATGGCAATCGCAAGCATTCGTGATAAGTTGTCCAAATCTATGGCACTGCGTTTTTCGTGTATACATTTTTTGGGCCTTCTGTACATTAATGTGCTTATTCTAATATGGAATTGTTTCTAGTATCAAGTCATAAATAACTTTTACAGCAGACACTCTGTGATCTAAGGCCAAGAATGTGCTGTAATTGAACAAAATAAAATGTACAGTCATTTTATATGTCAAAGTACTGTAAGAAGATGCTTATTTAACATTTATGTAAGTTGCCTTGGGTGTCAGCACTTTGTAACAGTCCATGGAAGAGCAAACCTTACCTCAACAGAAGATATTCTGGTTTCTCAGTGAAAGAAAGTGTTTTTTTTGTCTAATTAAGTTCTGGTGGGAATATAGCAGTTTATAGCTGCTACAATGTACATGATAACAGAAACTAACTCATCTTGAGGCCATGTTACAACATTAAACGTAATAATAAAAATCAACTTCTTGACTTCAGGTTTGTGTCCGGCCATATCACGTGACGTCTGTGCTGATTATTTTCCTATAATAGCATGCCTGCCATATTTTATTCCTTACACAGTTTCAGTTCTTTTCAGAAGCCTTTGATTTCTTTTTCAAGCAAGTAAGCAGCCTGTCACTGTACATATAAGATCCAGCTAATGCTCAGAATACACACAATACACAGTGTATATGGGCTAACCTGTGCCAATTATTGTGACCTGATAGATAATACAAACAAATATGTTTTGGAATTAAGATTATGTGTATTAGTAGCTGGATTAAATGCATTAAACACAGTCACAGCATATTATTAGGAAAATCCTATGATTTCTTCTACAGTAAAAACAAACAGGAGAAGTATGCAGTGACCAAAGTGACGAATGTTCGCTTGGACCGTTGGGAGTGTAACAGATTAATTTGGAGGGGGGAGGGGGATGTTGACTAATTCCACTTCAAATGAGGTCAGACTTGGCATTGGGAGGAAATTAATTGTTAAACGTACAGGGTGGGCCAAAGGAGCAGACTTTATTCCTGAATGGGTGTCAGTTAGAGAGGAACAGAAAAGGCTAATAAATTACACATGCACATACACCCACACATACCGACACCCACACCCATGGCATCACCCCACCTTTCCTCTTTCTCTGAACACAGACACACTGCTCCCCACCTTTCCTCACTTTTGCAAAACAATCTAAAAACAGACCACAGTTGCCATGGTTGCATAAGCAGCCTGATTCACTGACACACACACACACACACACACACAGCATCTCAGAAAGGGGCTTCCAGCTAATGATAGCTGAAACATGGTGGACCAGAGGAGTAAGGACCAGGTGGCTAGCTTCCAATTACAAGGATGACATAAAAAGCACTGCAAAATATCTTACCAAGTTAAAATACATTGAATATAGAGAAATTTATCTCGTATTTCCTATTATAAGATTAAAATACCAAAGGCAAGATTATTATTAAACATATTTTGAGACATTTTACTCATTACATTCTCTTATTCTTTTGACAGAGCTTCTTTTGAGAAATAAATATTTAGAATTAGCAAAATTACCAGCCAATAGAGTCAGATGAGTTCAAGTTTGTTTAATAATCTTGTATTTGGTTTTTATAATATTCATTATATATATACAGTCAAGCCCGAAAGTATTCATACCCCTGGCAAATTTTGACTTAAATTTACTTTTATTCAACCAGGAATTTTAATTTTGACCGGAAACGACACAGGCATCTCCCAGGAGATAATATGATGATTTACAAGAGGCATCATTGTGGAAAAAAATATTTCTCAGCTTTTA
>JAOVYV010000045.1:23626951-23646612 GCA_025674545.1 Hassar affinis | reverse complement strand
CAGTGTTTAAAAACTCCAGCAGCACTGCTGTGTCTGATCCACTCACACCAGTACAACACACACTAACACACCATCACTATAATGTGGTCATAATGTTATGCTTGTTCTGTGTATAAATATAATAGAAATATCAAATATAACAACATCTTTTTGTAATTATATGTAAGATATCAGTGCTGGTTCTCAAACCCCAAAAACTTACAGCTTATGCAAGACAGCTGACAGTGAACACAGTCTTCTTATAAGAGTGTCTTACCAGAAGCTTGTCTAAAAGCAGAGAACAACCATTGCTTGCATTATTAAATCTGTCTGTGATAATCCTGCTGGAGCCCCAGATACGCAGCCTCAGCAATGACATGCAGAGCAGCTCTAAACTGATTTTCTACTCTGTCTCATTTGGTGTCCTATAAAACAATCAAATCCTCTCAGAAAAAAATGATTAGCAGACAGAAAACAGAAGCGCATTCTGTGTATCGGTAAACATATTGCAAGGTTGAATCCTGACAAAGTCACAACCATCTGTGCCTGCAAGTCCTAGAGAGCAAAAGTTGGTCATGCTCTCAGTGTTGGAGGGATTGCCATTACTATCTCCCCTCACTGATTGACACTAGACACTTGTTTGTCCAGCTGCCCTATGATACACCATGAGCAGCAAAATAATGCAAAGGCTGACTTTATGTATGTCAGAGGAAGCATGCACTAGTCTTCACCCTCCATGGCTAATAGCTGTGGTGGGACCACTAACTAATGGGTAGGAATACTGTGCATGCTTAGGTGCTGTTATGCAATTAGGTTCTGCACAAGCCTATAATGTATTACCCACAAAGTGCAACGATTTGCTTCCCTTACCTGTAAAATGTTACTCAGGCTCCTCCTGCGTCCATCCACGATGACAAAAGGTTTCGTCTTCCCCAGTGGCTTAACTCCTCTGCTACGAGCTGCCACTGCAGGGAGATGGAGAAAAAAATAAAGTAAACATACATATTATGTAAACTATCATAGGTATTTCTCATTTTCACTAGCTGCAGCTTAGATCTTATTTTTGCTCTACAGCAGTCACAAGGATGTTTTCCAGACACAGAACTCCAGCCAGTCTCGAAAATGACATCATCCTTACTGCTCTTGACTGCCACATCTTAGCAATGTGTGCTTATCCATTACACAACTGTAACAGTTTTCAGTGAGTGCATATGTTCCTTTTGACTGCAAACATCATTCTAAAAACAGGATTTACTATTTTTGCATGTAAGAAATAATGTTTTACTCACAATATTACAAACCTCCACAGACTACATACTATAGTGTATACCATTATTTGTTATTAAAAATGAGACAACCTCAAAATCAAGTCATGGGGGAAAATAACCTGTGCCTGAGCTGCTGTGAGTCACCTGACAACTCTGTCAGCACTGTGGCAGGAATATCAGGTTAGAATAGGTGAGATACTTGTAAACATACATCATTCACCAGCTCAGATATATCAAACGGGTGTCAAATATGTCCTCACACCCCAACTTCAAGCAGGAAAGCTTGAATTTTGTATTTTTGTAAAAAAAATCAGAGTCAGAGCCTACGTCCACACTAAAACGTTTTCATTATAAAACAGTGTTTTAACAGAAATAATATCTTAAGCTGCTGGACATGGGAATTGTCGCAGATCGCCCAGATAATAGCTGCGCATCCTGCGTCATTATTAAAATGCACAATTTGCACAATAGCTGATAGCAAAGACAACAAGGTCAGCATTCACTGCTTGTAGTCAAGGCTAATGCTGCTTGCTTTCTTCCAGAAAAGGCTGATGTTATAGGAGCATGATGAATCAGGGAAGGAGACGTTGTGACTGAAAAGGCTCAGTCAGAAAGTGAACATGGGTGTTTGTGTCATCGAGTCCAATAGCCTCTGTTTCTGCCTGTCCACACTACAACACAAACCCTGGAGTTTTAAATCTAAATCAATGCCAGCAACACTTTCAAAAGTCCCTGATTAAGGGGCTCAAAAACCCTGGAGTGATAAGGACAGCAAGTAAGCATAGCAAAAGGGATGCCTTTTAAAACCAAAAATTATAAGTGCTAATGTAGCTAGAGTGAGAGTCAATATAATTTTTTTTTTTACAGGTTTTAGTGAGAAATGGCTACATAAGACATAAGAAATGGCTGTCCGTTGAATTCACCTCTGTAAATTGTCTTCTGTTACTGAGTTGCAAAGATGTTGCGAGAGACCTCATGATAACTGGCTAGTGACGAACAAGATGTGCTTGTACAGGTGTCTGTATTTTTGTATTTCTAAATTGAGTTATATCAACCAAAAGAGAATCATTCAAGGTGTCTGAGCTTGTACTCAGTGTGTATGCTCATTGCTTTTTGCCTTAGACAGTATGCTAACACTATTCAACCTATGCCTAGTTTTTCTGACATGTTTGAAGACATAATTTGCACTATATAATAAGATATACTGAGAACACAGATTGTGCAATAAAAATATACCCATCAGAAGGGACCACAATGTATTTTAGCTAGCTGATGTGGGGAGGCATTGGTGGTTCAGTAGGTTACAACTCTGGGTTGCTGATCCGAAGGTTGGGGGGTCGAGTGGCAACACTGGGCAGCGGACTAACGCCACGCTTAACACAGACAAAAGAGAGGGACCAGCACCCGTAATGACGATCCCAAACCCAGCCAATGGGAGGGTTGCATCAGGAAAGACATCCAGCGTAAAAAACAAAAAAACCATGCCAGATCCAAAATGCAGTCTTGAGCCCATATGAGAATGTGAGCAGCCAAAAAAAACAAAAAACAAGTTAAAGTACACTGGCTAAATTGTGTGTAGCTACAAGGCCCATAACTCCAGCTCAGTATGTTTCTGTATACCAAGGTAAAGGCAGTGTATGATTATATCCTTGGAATCGCAAACACTTGGTACTTTTGCCAAAATGTATACCACCAGATGTCAATACACCACTGGTGTTATTATGATTTAATCATTCTACAGTACATAGGATGTTTTATGGACACAGCCCTCAATTCTTTCTAAAGGTGTATGCACAGTTTTGCATTAACATGGACAATGGACTGTGTTCGCTGTCTGATGACCAAATCTCTTGTTATGCTGTATTAATGCTGCAATATTATCACATAGAATTGTTGTGTATGAATCTGCTCTAAGTGCCTGTAAACTGATAAGTCCCAAGATGCAATTCTTTCATTACCACTAATGCACTATATTCCCAAGCATATTGTGTAACACAGTTGAGAGCTCAAGGCTCAAATGAGGAGAAATAATGGGATAGTGGCAATGGAAATTGCAGTGTGCAGTGTATTTACTGTATGATCAAAGCTCTGCTAAAGTTACTGTCTATTCATGATGTCATTTCTCAGCCTACTCTTTGGTAATAAACAGGATACAGCAAATATAGTACTTTGTGGTGTGTGTATATATATATATATGTGTGTGTGGTGAACAACTGTTTTTAAGCTTTTGTTTTTAAACTGTTTTTAAGACAAAACAACTTTTCATATATAACTGTTCAATATCAGCATTTATTTTACTTAAATGAATTATTATCATACTAAAATGTTATCAATTGATAACTTTACAATGACAGTCATTGTAAATTGTCCTGTGGAACTAATAGGCATGTGTACGCTGTCCACAGCTGTGTGTGTATGGGTGACTAACAGTGACCATCTGTGGTCAGCAAATTTTGTTTGTGACTGAAGGCTAAAGCTGTGCCCATAATACTATAGTCACACAAACAAAGGCTGTTAAATATAATTCGAAGCTTTGTTGTTGCCCAGGATTTCTTATCTTTAGCTAATAAAAAGCTTTCTCTTTCAATGCATGTAGAATTCAAAGTTTTGCCCTTCGTTTATTTGGTTTTGACTTTAGATATGGCTCTTTCCTGACAGCACAGAAAAAGACAGATTCTAAACCAAATCTACCCGACAACATAACTTTGTTTTAAAAGGCTCGAGATCTTCCTGCGTATTTCAACTGTGATGCACAGATATTCATATATTTTAAATATTATACATATACATTACTATATATCTCTTCTCTTCATCCAACTAGTCTAGAACTGAGAATTGAGGAACCCCAGAGAAAGCACATCAAGACAACTCTATACACAATACTGACTGCCCAATTAATGATGATTTCTGTCTCAATATTAACATTGTGTTTTGTATAAGGCACATATTGAAGACTAACTGTAAGACATCAGTCAATACTATATTATTCCAGCTGTACACTGACTACAGACCAAATGAGACAGAGAATATTTTGCTGTATCACCCACCCCATCCAAATTCCTGGAAAATGCCACGACGGCAAACCTGGATTGTTGCCGGTTTTGTTTTGGATATAGTAGGTGAATGTATAACTCCACTTGATCTTATAGATTTTTACTGTGGATAGTATGAGAGCATTTGATTACATATTGTTTATATTATATTTTGCTCATGTCAAATTGCTGGAGCTCTTAACATCTGTATAGTCAATATAAAATGTGTCAGTTAAAATAGGTTTTTGTAAGGTAAGAAAATAAAATCTGGATCCCAGATCTTTTCTCACCTTTAATGTGATATAGTAACCAACAAAATCTAAATCAAAAACAAATAGGAAAAAAGGGTTAAAAAAGAAAAAAGAAAAAACGTACAGTAACCTGGTTGCATAAGTGTGCACACCCCTTAACTAATACTTTGTTAAAGCACCTTTTGGTGTAATACAGACTATTTTTGGGTAAGAATCTGCCAACTTAGCGCATCTAGATTTGACAGTTTTGTGCCACTGTTCCTTGCAAAAAAGCTCTAATATGTCCTCTGCACAGCCCCCTTCAAGTCATTTCACAGGTTTTCAACATGCTTCAGATCTGTGCTCTGACTGAGCCATTCAAAAATGTTTTTCTGAATCCCTGGAATTGTGCGTTGGATCATTATCATGCTGGAAGTAGATTTTTTTCTCTGCTTGCATATTTTGTGGCAAAATAGATTGGTATTTAGAGCTATCTTAAATACAGCACCATTCCTGGCTGAAGAGACGCTGCCACCACCATGCTTCGCAATGCGTTTGGTGTTCTTATCACATTTGCCACATGTTTTGGAGTGACTGCATATATGTTTTGGCAAAATGTAGATGCTATGATGAATAATTTTGAACAGGAGTTGAAGTCTGGTTTGTTAATTCACAAGTCCCATTACAAAAGGTTGTGAGCACTTTGTTTTTTCCTCATTTTATTCCCCCTAATATAACATGTCAATATTTTTTTCACTTCGATTTTGATGGTTGCCTTATCATTTACAATAAAGTTGGAAAAGGTCTGACACAATTTACCTTGGTCCATCATAAAAACCTACAAATTTAACGGGGGTGTGGAAACTTTTATATCCACCGTAACTTATCTCAGCCAATATACACTCTCAGAAAAAAAATGCAACTACTTAAGTGTAACCTTTCTTTTCACTGAAGGATGGCCATCAAGGGTACTCTGAATGCACCTTTAGTATGTATCTTTTCCCTAGAAATGTGATGGGTTGTATCTTTGAAGCTTAAAGCTGTACTAAATTTACTTAGTGTACATTTATGTAGCTTGTATCTTTCGTAAAGGCAGAGTATACAGATATGTACATGTGAGAGACACATAGTAAAGGTACAAAAGATGCACCTCTGAATTGCATGGGTACGGTATGTTTTGAGAGTGAAATAATTTCCTGTAGTGCCTCTTACCTGAGTGTGAGTGTGCAGAATGAGTTATTGCTGGTGAGCTCGTCAGCACATCAGCTTGGCTGTGTGTCTCTGTCCTTCTTTCAGTGCTGAAGACTTCCACAGGTAAATCTGAAGTCCACGCCCTTCTGTGTTGTAGACTGACTCTGCTGTTAACACTGTGTGTGAGTGCATCCCTAAATGTTAGTACAGAGCAGCCCTCAAAAAGCAGCACAATGACCAGGGTCCGAAACGCAAGAAAAAACCCGTAGCTCATTGTCTGTCTTTCCATTCGGTGTGAAAGCAAGGAGTGAAAAGCTGGCAAGAGGTTTCCGCAACGACTACATCCAGATGTCCGAGTGAGTCTTCAGGGGACTGGCTATTCGCCTTTTACTGAATGTGTACACCTGAGTGCTGAACCTGCGGTCCAAACTGAACACTGAAGATCGGCCCAGCGCGCGCGCCTTCATACGCAGGCGTCATCTCCCATTCAAAATGTCTCCGGTTGAGTCAGTTTCAGTAGTCCTGGGAGAAAGGAAATGCCGCTTTCCCTTTCGGTCTGGTAGAGCTTAACGTATCGCCATGCTGGGAGCGTGTGCTTCTGCAGCTCTGGCTGAACTACATGTTTACAAGGTCGCTGGAGTGCTCGTCAGCAAGGCGGGATTTCCTCCTGCTGCTTAACCCTTTCATGGCCGAGCATACTGGGACGAGCAGGGGAAATAGTTGAATGTTATTAAATCTTTAGAATAAATTGTATAACAGTGCTAATTGAAGTCTGAAGTCTCACTGGCCAGAAAGTTAATTTCATTTAAACAGCACAGCTGGGACACTAGTTCCGGCTTTAACAGGTTTATATCTTAATCTTAATGCGCTCCTTCATCGGTTTCTCTTCTAACAGCTCCTTCTCCAATGACATTATTTAGTGGATTTAAAAAAAATACAAAGAGGAGCTTTGGTGAACCTTTCTGTAACGAGATATTAATTTTACATTTCTGTAAGGAGTCTCCAGCGTCAGTATTTTGTAACATCATCCAAGCTTTTTGTAACTTTTCTGCCACAGGAAAGTCTTCAGGACAGGATTCTGTGTTTAGCAGTTTCTTGGGAACATGACAAGACATTCTTTTTGTCTTATTAACTTAAAGAAAGAGCTTTAAAAAAGAGACACTGGCGAGGGAATGCCTGTTTATCTCTGTTATGGCATAAAGTATAAGAGGAACTCATATTTCTCATGTATGTTCGACAGCTTTAAATGTAAAAACAAACGTTTAAAAAGCATGACTTGATGTTCATTCATAAATTAAATTCATTAAACTTAAATTAAATAAATTAAAACATTAAACTCATACAAACTTCAGTTGTGCTGGAAATAATTGGAAAATAATCCGTTTTCTGAAAGCAAAACCCAAAGTATTTTATTCCCTATAATTTGCTCTAATTGTACAAATACAGAATACAAGCTCATAAATAGCTACTGTATATTTATCATAATAATGTTAGCTCATAATAACGTTTCATAAACAGATAATATAAAGGTATTTTTGTTCCATTCAAGACTCTATGATTAATGAACATAGTAAACTGTGTCTGTGTCAGAGTCACTTTCTTGATCCTCCCTTTCTTTGGAGAAGGAGCAGATACAGCGGTTTCCCAAATCCCTCCAGCACTGTGCACAGTACAGAACATTACAGCTCACCACAGGACAACGCACAGCCCGCTGCTGCCTCATACACTCCACACACACCCAACACCAACACACACCCCACCCCAACCGCACCAGTGGAGAGAGCAGCATGGACAACACCTGAGAAAGACAGACAGAGAAGACAGTTAGTGAGAATGTGTGAGAGAGACAGATGAGAGTGTGTCAAACTGAGAAAAATCAAGATAAAGATCTAACGATGGAAAAAGAGTACAGAGTTGGGATATTTTTTTACTGTTGTGGAAAGTTGATGATTATCTAGGGGAAAACAGAAGGTTGTGTAGCAATCTTAAATAAAGCCTCAACTCCATAGCCTTCTAGGTTCTACATATATGACTCACTGGATGTTTAACACTAAACTCTATTGAGATTGTAATGTATAAGAATACACCTTAAATTTATATTTTAAAAAAAACTGTTAAAACGTTGTGAGTAAAATTGTCAGTTAAAACTGTGGGGGTGTTTTTTTGTCCTTTTCAGTAGTAGGCTTACTGAACTGCCACTGCATACACACCGGTTTTGGTGCTTGTCTCTGACGCCCGAGCTGTTTGCTAAACCGGTTGACAAAAGTAATGCGTCTCTGAATCTGAAGATTATAGAGGAAAAGAATCCGTTTCTTCTCTCTCTGTCCAGGACCAAGAGCCCAAGCAGATCAAGATCATATGGAAGATCCAAATAGTCACAAGAAAGAGAAGGCAATAAAGCAAAAATGTAAGAAAGTACAATAATGAGCCTCGATCATACATTTTTAAAGCTAAAAAATGGATTATAGTTGTTTTCATTTGGCAATAAATGGAATGAGCTGGGTAAGACACAATGGTGTAAGCAGTGATCTGTTCTGTATAATAGTGTTATTGATGCTGCAGCTGTTTCAAGCCTAATGGAGCCTCTAATCCTTCTCATAGACACATGGGTCCTCAGAACACACTGCATCTAAACCTATTAGTATAAAACACCCTATGCTTTTTATTACACAAGCACATACATATTTCCCCCTACACAACAAAGTCCACAAGAGTTGAATTAACACAGACGGTCCAGCTCTACACAAATGAACATGCAACAGACAATACAAAAATATGATCATGCTGCATGTTCTGTTAATTCTAATGAACTCAGTGAAATACACTGCAGCACACCACCAATTGTTTAAGACCTGGGAATGGCACTCAGAGATAGATCCTATTTTTTTATGTAAGTGTTCCACCATTCTGCAAGTACAATATATCAAAGGCAGTGCAACACTGGCTCTTTAAATGGTCTTTTTACTTATTTAGAAGGAGATACCAATAAGTACAAATAAATGCATTATCTGCAGGCTAAAGTAAAAGTAAACAAGTAAAATCCTTTTTCATAAGCTAGAGCATTCACATACTAGATATACAAGTTTACATTCATAACTCACATACTAGACAACATCTGTTCAGCTTATGGAAAGGAATGCAAATTAGAGAGAATATGCACTATTTATGACAGCAGCCTTGCATTTTATGTGAAAGTTGAAATATTATCTTGAGGCTTATATTGGGGCTTGCATTGTATTAGAAGCACTAACTGAGGGGAATGTTTTGTGTCTGATAGAGCACTAGATTAAATCCTATTTATATGCAACTGTTTGTCATGTAACACTGAAACCAATTAGCGTTTGTAGCAAAATGAGCCATTTGTGCTGTTCTGGGCAGAGGATGAATGTAAAGTTCTATAAATAACCAAAGCATGTAACAATAAATACTCCATAATCTGATTTCTTCTTTAGGACTAACTGAGCATATTAAAATATATATTGAACTAAACTGACAGTGTTACCTTGGGGAAGTAGAAGGTGGTGATGACCCTGCGTAGGCGGTTTGTATAAACCTGCAGGCAGCACATGAGGCCCATCAGCAGCACTGGGAGAGTACTCCACAGATAGTCAGCCTGGCTCAGGGCACGAGGTTGTGGGAGACACTCTGTATACACACATATATACACACACACACACACACACACATACAAAGTGATCCATTTTGTCCTCATCTCATTGAAACTAGTAAAAAAAATCAGTTTTCCACTTTACTAACACTGCAGAGTGACTCACTTTTGAAATCTGCAAACCTGCCAAGAGTTGTGGGCAAACATTTATAAGAGCAAAATATACCTCCATTAAAATAATAATATCTATAAATATATGAGTGTATCCTGCATGACAACAATTACTAACAAATCAATATATCAATATTTGAAAAGACACTTTGTCTCTTTGTGCCCTCTCAGGTCTCCAGACCTGAGCTAAAAAGATAAATGTTTAGCAAAATTCTAACAGTTGCAGTAGAAAAAAATGGCAGTGATATGCCAAGCAATCTGGTAGAGTTTGACCAATTATGGCAGGCAGCATGTGTAGGGGTAAGTGAGAAAAGAGAGGGGGTGGGGGTTGTTTGTTCAGAGGATTAATGTTAATATTAAAATGTGTTGTGTTGCTTGAGATACTGAAGGAACCTCTATGAGACATTTTGTTTGTTTTAAGGTTCTAAGGTTTTGTAAATAGGGTAGTACAGCAATGCAGCAGATAAGTAGCATTGTCTTCTTATAACCCCAGGATCCTTGATGCAATCCTGAGCTGGAATTACTGTCTATGTGGAGTTTCACATTCTATTAGTTTCTCTGATCCTCTGGGTTCTCCAGTTTCCTCCCACAGTTTAAAAACATACCATTTGGTGGGGTGGCTAAGACAAAGTTCCTTCTAGATGTAAAGGAGTGTCCTCTGGGTGCTCTACAATGGACAGGGATTTATTCTCCTAGCTCATTCCCAGTGTTTGCACTCCAACCCTGACCAGGACAAAGTGGTTGCTGAAGATGAATGGATGCAAGTTGATGTAAATTGTCAGACTTAATTGTATAAATATGCTATTTACTCTCATATATTGAGAATCTCATTTCTCTCTCTTTTCTGGCCTTCAGATCTAGTTAACATGCTTGGACTATGATGACTTTTTTTCACCAGCAACATAGGGCACAAGGCAGGAACAACCCTAGACAGGGCGCCAATCCATCGTAGGGCACACACACACTCACACACTAGGGTCACTTTAGAGACACCAATCAACCTAACATGCATGTCTTTGGACTGTGGGAGGAAACCGGAGTACCCGGAGTAAACCCATGTGAACACAGGGAGGACATGCCCAGAACAAGGACCCAGACCACCCCACCCAGGGATCGAACCCGGGACCTTCTTGCTGTGAGGTGAAGGTGCTACCCACAGAGCCACCATGACACCCCATTTTAAAGATTATTAAATTAGTAAATATATCTCAAAAGATGCTTAATAGTCTTATTTTTGTTATATAATAATCTTATAATGAGAAATATTATAAAAATCTTTTCTTTATCTAAGAGTCTTTCTCTTGCTAAGGCAACATTTTTTGCAGTGGTATGCTTATTCTTGGGCCTTTCCCTGTTTAAAATAGCCAGAAATGTATATGGCATGTACACACCTTTGCAATAACTACAGGACAGACTTAATTACAGAGTGAGACTGAGCTCTCAGCTTATGTTTAAACTGCCCAATCCAGAAACATTGATAAGCTAAAGAAAGCATAGCCATGATAAACGTGACAGAACAGACATAATTCCAAAACCTATGACTTGCAAATACATGTGGTATTTAGTTTACTACATGCAGGCATAACAGATATAGAAAGGGCAGACGTAAGAGCACTGTTGCACAATCTCTGAAGACTCTGAAGACCACTGCATAATTGCATGATAGACTATCAAATTACAGAACATTAAATCAATGAGCAATGCAGGAAGTGGTGAACAGGCTTACAGTAAGCCGTATTGTGAATTGACTCTAAAGGGATAATGTTCCATATATCAAAGCCAACAGCTCATCCATTAAATCCACATCAGTGGAAGTGCTGAAGTCCGAGAGCCGAGAACTCAGTTTTAAATGTAATGTACATGTTCTTAGCTTGTCCCTAGATTGAAGTCGCTGTCTGGTTTGGATCAGAAAACACCAGTAAGGTCAGCCAAAAAATAACTGTTTGATATCATTGATTTTCATTTATATAGTAGGATAAAAATATACCTCAGGACCATGTGCCATACAAGGCATACAAGGCAATGCAATGAATAATGTATACATAATTCTTGCAGTGTAAAGAAAGAGTAACGTACACAACTAGAATGACACCTACGCCAGTTACTGGTCTGCAAGTCTATGTTAGAGGAGGTGTTGAAGGCCCTGATAGTTTTGCGCAAGAGATTAGCTAACATGGATTCTCCTCTAATGTCTATCTGTACGTCATGACTACCTGTAAAACAAGAGGTAATAACAGGCAGATATCTCTGAACATTTTACACATATGTTTACTAAAGTAGGAACATTTTTATTATACTCACTTGTGAAAGAGTGCTCTGTAAAGGTATGCCTACGGATGATGTCGAAAATGTGGTAAAGGACTCTATCAGTGGCCAAAAGTAGACACACAAACAGAGCCAGAGATACAACCTGGACCAGGCTTGATGTCTGTTGTTAAGATTGTTTGTTTCCAAAAGCAAAAATGTTAGTGTTGACATAGTGACTGAACATTATATTACATTACTATATCCCTAATGATTGTACCACAGGTTGAAGCTCATTGGCATGGATTTTCAAGCTCCAGGGCTCAATGAAACTGTTCTTTTCTGTTTTCTTCAAGGGCAGAAGATACCTCTTACCCTGAAAAAGTAGTTTTAGTCAGCTTGGAAAACAAGAAAAGTCATGATTTAAGGGGGGGCAAATGGACCTTACCCCTCTCTTTCGGCGCTCATCAATCTCTCTAAAGTAGGTTGTGATGTAAACATTGTCAAAGCGAATATCTCTGGTGTATTGTCGTGCATATCCAAAAGCCCTTAGTAGAAAATCGAATAGTAGTATCTAATCATAATTATACAACGTGATACTTTAAGCACTTACAATATTTACAACAAAGGTAAATACTTTTTCCCCCAATTTTATTGTTTAAGCTAAACATAAATGTGTAATAGTGGAGAGGAGGAAAATGTGTGCACTTACGAAATGAAAATAGTTATGAAGGTGAAGGAGAGGAGGATCTGCACGATCCCTGATATTTGCTCAATAGTGTTTCTCTTCTCCTTTAATGTCCTGGCCAGCTCCTTGCGAAATTCATCCTGGAAAACCATGTCTCCAAACATCGGCTGATCCTCAATTTTCTGAAAACATCACAGGTTATACTCCCATCTTATACTTCCAAACATGCATATACTGTATGTGTATAACATATACATGGCATCTTATTTTCTCAACGTAAAAACACACACATATATATATATATAATGGCCTGAATGAGTCACTCACACATTTCTAATGTTCATTATCAGAATATAGTACACTAATCAAAGGATTGTGCCATAGATGAAACTGTTCCAATCCACTCTACCTCAAAGACCACACTGGTGGTGAACTCTTCCCCGAGTTTACTGATGGAGGAATTGAGCTTGTCAAAGATCTGTCCAAAGTTCCCCTCCACTGGGATCTGTTCCTTACACCATGGAATCATTACTGAGGTGAATACACAGTTGAACCAGTAAATACCATGATAAAGGAACCTGCAAAACCTAGTTGGTAATAGAAGCTGCAACCCTGAGAAGAAGTTATATCACTAAATCAAATCTATCTAAGTAAATGCAATAATTTCATAATCTCATTAGACAGATGTACAGTGACTACATGGTGTCTGATGTAACTGCTTACCTCTCATAATATTACAAAGAAAATCAAACTTCATAGGCACACAGAGGAAATGGTTGATGACAGGGGATTTAATAGTGTTCATGCACTTTAGCCATGTATCACTGAACCACTCTGTGCAGCGATCAATGCCCTGCTTTACCACATCTGTACACAGCATTTAGTCCATTACAATATGACATGGTGTATATATTTTAACATAGTAGATCCAGATACTATGTGCAAAGTACCATTTGAGTACCACTGCAATATGTGCTTCACTCACATTCACAACGCCCCACGGTCTTTGCAGTGTACTGCTCTTGTGTGCTGTTGCCCGTGTCTGTAAGATTCTGACCAAGGGAATCGTAGCCATACTGACCCATCACTTCATTCCTTATGGCCTGGAATTGTCGACTCACATTCTGTGCCTCTCTCTGGAGTTGCACACTGTCAGCCTGGTGTAGCAGAGAGAAGTATGAGCTTGTTAGGACAGTGCTGATGTTTCTAAATATAAGATGCTTCTAAAATATAAAAGCAAAGTTGTTTATACATTCATCTGAGTAAACTATTTCACCACAAATAAAGAATGCCCAGGGTCATTCAGTTACATCCATTTGATATAATATTATATTGTGTCATATTCTTGTTTAATCCAGTGGTGATTTTCATTTTTATTGAGCAAATATTGCAGCATTTAGTTAACTGGGGCTGCAGAAAATGAAGTGCTAGTAGAAACGTCGTTTTACTGTTGAACTCACCACTATCTCCTGTAGCACCTGAACAAATGGCTCAGAAACCATCCTCCACATAATTTTACTGTGCCCAATTTGCAGATCTATATTACAGCCCATAGAGAAGACGACATCCTGGACATTATGCTGGATATTGGAGATTGGACCTGAGAGGATACACTTTAGCATGTGAGCTTAATTCCTTAAAACTAGTATGTACTGTATGTATAACTACTCGAGCCCACAAATTTGTCCGTTTCTGCATTCATGTCTTACATCATGTCTACACTTAGTATATGTTTCACTCTAGTGAGTTTGATTTGTTAGAGAAGAATAGGGTATGTATAAATCCTGTGGTCATGTACAAACCCCAAAAAGTTGGGAATCTTTCTAAAAATGCAATAAAAACTGAAATCTAAATAATTTGTTAATTCACATGAACATTTACGTGCCAGACAAAAAGGCAAAGAAAATATTTTTTTTGTTTTCAATGTTTCAATGTAAATAAACAGAAATTTAGAAATTGATGCCTGCAACACACTGAAATACTTGAGACAGAGGCATGTTTACCACTGGGTCACATCACCCTTTTCTTTAACTGTACATTTTAATCAATTATGAATTGAAGATACTAACGGTTGTAGTTTTGTGAGAGGAGATTTTGCCCATTCTTGCTGTGTACAAGACTTGAGCTGCTCAAAAGTCAGTGGTCACTGTTGTCTGACTGACTTCTTCATGATGCACCACACATTTTCAATAGGAGACAGATCTGATCTGCATGCAGGCCAGTCAAGCACATACACTGCATTTTTACAAAGCCATCCTGTTGCAGAATGACGCCAGGCATTGCCCTGCTGAAATAGACATGGAGTTCCATGGAAAATATGTCATCTTGACAGCAGAAAATGTCTCCCCAAAATACCAATATAAGCCTCTACATCAATGCTTTCACATATACAGTATATGCAGATCACCCATGCCATGGGCACTGATGTTGTCATGCTGGTTTTTACACTTTTCATTGTTAACAGTCTGGTTGGTCTTTTTTATCTTGGGCACATAAAATCCAAAGTCTGTTTGTCCCAAAAACTACAGAAAAAAAAACTCAGGTTGTATTTCTTGATGCATCAGACTGTGTTAAGTGACAATGATTTTCCAAAGTACTAGCATTATGTGTCGCTATTTCCATCACAGTAGCATGACAGTTTCTCAAACAGTACCTCCTGAGGTACTTGATGGTCATGCACATTCAGCAGTGGTTTCTGTCTGTGGCCTTTAGGCATTGAGATTCCCCCTGACTCCCTGATCTATTTATTATATTATGAGCTGTAGATGGTGAATGACTCAAATTATTTCTAATCTTGTGCTGAGAAACATTGTATTGAAACTGACTGACAGTTCTTTCATGAAGTTTGGCACAAAGTAGTGAACCACAACCCATCCTTGCTGGCAAAGACTAAGCCTTTGGTGGAGGCTCCTTTTATACTCAATCTTGATTACCTCACCTGTTCCCAGTTAATCTGCTAATTGTGCAATATTCCAGTCTTGTATAACCTTTTCAGGTTTATTTTGCCTCTGTCCCAACTATTTTGAGTGTGTTAAAGGCATCACATTCTATTGCTTTTTTTATATTTACAAAATACAATTAGCTTTGTCATTGAAAACAATGAAAATGTTTTCTTTAATCATTTGTTTTCTTTAATTCATTAAATCATTTGTTAAGAAAGTGAACTTTTCTGGAAATGGGATTTGTAATTGAGTATAATCAAAATGCACAAGATACATACTTCTTCTTTATCCTAGTGGGAAAGCTAATTCTCTATGTGACCAGAGGAAATACAGAATATATATCGAAATCAGAGCGGAGCCAAAATCCAACTTGCATACTACAGAACAGGAAACATTTCAACTTGTTTTTTTTTTTTTTACCTTGATAGAGACATTGTATTATGAACAACATTACATAAGCCTGTCCACGAGAGCCAAGAATGCTGGGAAACATCAGAAGAACTGAGCAACGAAAATACGAAGATAGCATCCCACCTAGGACACACAGTGCTTTAAAAGCACACATGCATCATTAAATAAGCATTCACAGCATATTGCGATCCAAATTTTATATCAGCAATCTAAGTGTGAAATAGTACTAGAAAGAGCAGTGACATACCTATAAAAACATATCCAGCTATGACCCGGTGAAAGGGGATCAGTGAAATGTTGTACGTGAGAGCGAGAAACAAAGCTATAATACAGACAATGACAAGAAATGTATACTGTTCATTAGTTTTAAAATTCATATCTGAAAATACATTTTCATTTCTGAGGCAAAACAGAAGAATAAGCAGTCACCAGTTCCAGTGATGGCACCAAATCCAGCTCCTATTAAAAGTCTGGCCAAGGGGAAGTCAGATGTTGGTCCGAACAGGAATCTGTGAGCCACGTCAGGCAGGATACGCTTACTGACCTTCTCCAATGCTTTATATGTAAACAAAAAATACATTGTCAAAAGATCAGTTAGTAGAATATTACTAAATTCCAAAATAACGTTATTTAAGATGATAACAAACTTGAATGAGGTGCTTTTTTTCTATATTTCCATCTCGGTTCCTCCATTTTTCAATCCTGCATTGCCCACTGGAAAAGTCAACACATTCCAAATGTTGTCAGTTGAAAAGTGATATAACTGTCTCCTCAAGTGCTTTTGTTTCAATTCAAAAATAATCAACCAACACTCATACATAAGTTAACATATTGCCACTGAGTGTTCATTACCAGCTGTGAAGAAACAGGGATATATCTAAAGGTTGTGGCAATGCGTCCTAAAAAGGCAAGATCAGTGAGACCTTTGATGAGAAGGTAAAAAAGACAAAACCATTACAGAAGACATAAATCTAGCTAACTTAAAGTGTTTCCATTTTAACATTTTCTTTTGACAGGATGAACCTCAACAGCCAGCGGTTAAGGATCTTTCACAGTTTGGCATGGAGGCGTGCCTGGTGTAGCCTTGCAGCCTTTTTGCTAGGTCTGTTGCTTGCCTTCATTTACGGTGCAATAACACTGTACATACAGAAACATTCGCTATGGTACTGCATCACCACCACGGTAACCATGGCTGTCTTCACTGCGTTTGGAATGGCTCTCTCCTTTAGGGTGCGTGTCAACATCACGCTCATGCTTCCCATGCTGTGCTCCAGTAAGAACTCTTTCTATCTAAAACTTACGTCTTAAATAGTAGCACTAAACTCTACGTGACTGATTATGTTTTGTATGTTGTATACTCCACTATTCATTAGGCTCCATGGCAATTCTCCTTCACTTGATTATTTTCATACAACTATTCATTAGTCCCACTGAATCTTTCAGGAGCTCTTTTCTCATATGTTTATTCTACCTCTGAAGGTGAGGGTAAAAAAATCCTGTTCTTCCTCATCCTCACCCTTGTGGTTCAAGGCCCCTTGAATAACACAATGGAGAACTTTGACAGAGCAGCTGCCAGTGTACTGTGTGGAGCTGAGTTAGCCATGAACCAAACCCAGCTCCTCATGCAGCGAGCTGCCACTCCTCTTCTGCGTAAGTCATGCACCCTAGCCTTCATTGTATGTTCATTAATTCAAAGGGCAAGTGAGTATAGTGCTCTTACACTTTGAGGTACTCTTACTCTTTGAGTTACATCTGACTATATTTATGTATATTTTTACTGTATTTACTGACATGGGTACCTTTGTGTTTCTGATTTGGGAACATAGCTGTGCTGGAGAAGGTAAAAGAGGTCAGCAGGAATGCCTACTCACTGGCAGGCAGAGTGCAAAACTTCATCAGAGCCTTTACGGAGTCTGTACGCCATATCTGTGAGTGAATTTCGGTGTAGTTCAGTGACAGATGGACAAAGCAGAGAACCTCGATTCTTGGAATGATTCATAGTATCCCATAGTAACCACCTCACCATCTCTTATTCTGACCTTTTTCAGCTGGTTCTCTGAGAAATGTGTTGCATTTCTTGGCAAGTGTCGGTGATATCTGTAATGAGAAGATGGGGACACCGTATCGGAAATGTAATTCGCTGTTTGATGAGGGCCGCGCCAACTGTATGGAGCTGCTCTCAGTGTTCTCGTTCCTCTGCCACATCGTGGATGGCTTCAGGCCTCTCTGTGGCCTCACAAGCGGTCAGCCACTCCACAGATGTATCATTGCAACCTTTGCAGTCCTGTAATTAACATTTTTACAGGAAGCTTCTGATCATAGCCTTCTTACTCATTACTGTGGTGAACTTTCTTTTTTTTCCTTGTTTTTCTTTATCCAATAATTGCTGTGTGTTTACATACACAGTAAACATATAGTATATGTTGGATTATATAGTACAAAGCTTAAGTTTAATGTTTTACATACTTTTCTTGACTGTGTCCCTACAACATTAACATGTAAAATACATGCTGGATCAGTGGCTGTAGTACATTTGTGCAGCAGTTAGTGCTATGTGTCAGCCACCATAAGTGGTTTAAACTATTTGTACCTCCATGAGATCAGTAGTTTAGTATAAGGCGGCTCTGAATGCCTGCACTATGATTTTCTCATTTCCTTTCTCATTCTTGCACTGGCTGACTGTGACTCATTCACTTCCTTCTTTTGCCAGCATGTTCTCATTTTAAATAAATTATTGTTTCATATCTGCTTCAGTGCCAAGACAACCTTAGTGACAGTGCTGCCTCTAAATCCAAACATGACCTCAGAGTACACAGCCTCAGACAAGCTGTTAAAAAGTAATATATAAATATGTTTAGTAATAAATTAATGTATGTAAGTAAATGAATGTAAGGTAATATATATAAATAGTTCTCAATATTAAATTAGAAAGTGCAAGTATCAAAGTTTTAAAAACAGTTTCAATGTGTAGAGTACTTATGTGCTGTCACCTGTCTTTTTCAACACTGACTTGTTCCCAACAGTTGGCGAGTTCTTCTGTGTCATTCCTTCATACATTGGCAACCATCTAAAGACAAATCTGGCTTTCCGTAAGTTCTGCAACTCCTCCTTCTTCCTGTTCTCCCCATTGTTGCACACTGTTCTTTCAGGATATAGTAACATACTATAGCAAAATGTAAAAGCAAATTTGCTTAAAAAACTGAATACATTGTACTTGGGAACACTATTTAAGAAAAAGGCACACAGAATATGACTGCCTTTAGTTTGTTTACTGCATTTTTATAATGTTTTCTTTTATGTAGAAATATCTTCCTTATTTTTGAAGGCATCTTTGCTTTACAACAAGTCTTTGCACATGCATAAGACTTCTGCATCGTACTGTATGGTAATCAGCTAGTATGTTTTACTGAGCATCTTGGAGAATCTGCCAGAGCTCTTCTGGAGACTTTGACTGTCACACTTACTTCTTTTTTGCAGCAAAACCCAGTAGCCTTTATTATGTTTTTTTTTGTCTGAAAAGTGGTCTGTATATTTTATGTTCCAAAAATGGAAGTGTTAATAGTTTATTTTTTATCAATTTACAAAATGCAAAGTGAGTGAACAAAAGAAAAATCTAAATCAATATCAATCTAAATCAATATTTTGTGTTGCTACCCTTTGCCTTCAAACCAGCATCAGTTCTTCTAGGTACACTTGCTTTTGCTTTTTGTTTTTGAAGGAACCACAGGCATTTTTTCACACCCATCTGAAAACTTTTGCATAATACTGTATATATCACACAAGTCCTTCATCAGCTATGTAAGCAGACTTACATACAGGGATTAGACAATGAAACTGAAACACCTGTCATTTTAGACCACATTAATTTATTAGTATGGTGTAGGGCCTCCTTTTGCGG
>JAOVYV010000045.1:23602477-23618754 GCA_025674545.1 Hassar affinis | reverse complement strand
GTGGCTTCTGCTTGGTTGGAAAGAAAACCTGCACCCACACCGGCCCTTCGTGGATAAGATTGGACACCCCTGCTCTACACTGAAGTCTGTAGTCACTTTATCACTCTACACATAGGGTGCACCATATCATGGGACTTCATCTTCATCTCTCTCTCTCTCTGTGTGTGTGTGTGTGTGTGTGTGTGCATTCCATTGACACAGTCAGTGAAGACCAGTGCTATAACATACATGTACCAAAATTTGTAAACATAGTTTGAGACCTGTGCAAGACAGAAGCCAATCACCTTCCAGTACAAATTCAGCATCGTCTATAAGAAAAGCATTTTAAGAATTTTCTTTTTCATGAATCCAATAAAAGTATAAAGGTATGTTTCTCACTGTATGGGTTGTGTTTTCACCGCAAAACTTGAAAATGCCATGGTCTTTCATCTGTTCTGTGAGAATGCGGTCGGGCTGGTAGGGTGCTGAGTTATTGCTTCACTTTTTCATGGCCCACGGCTTTGTGGAATTCCCGGTATGGACGAAAAAAATTCTCAGGATTTCCAAATCCACCTTAGGATCTTTGGCTTGCGCCCCGAGATGGCAAAATTCTGCTAATGCAGAAAAAAACCTTACAATGTAACATATTCGTTGCTCCCTTCGTTTGAACCGTTTCACTGTCTCATTGTTGTTGTTTTTTTTTCTGTCCAAGATTTTTGGAAAACCAAAGTCGAATAAATTTTAAATTGTGTACATTTTACAGGCTACACTTAATCTTGTCAGAGTAGTTAAAAATAACTGATTGTGGTTATGAATCAAAGTAATCAGAACTCGGACACAAAACGCTAAACATCATTCCAAAATGATCGTTCAAAAGAATCGACTCAGTTAAATGACTCACGAAGCCCGTCATTAAAGTCAGAGGGACTGACGTGGAAAGGGAGGAAGATAAGGGAACTCTCTACACGCAGCGCGGTGAGAAAACACCGATCGTTACTCACAGTTCCCCTCGACATCAGCAGACCAAACAGACGGAATGGCACCAAAGGTAAATAACTGTAGCTCCTTTTTTTTCCTGCGCTAACATATTTGCAGTTGCATGTTTACAATTATGTGTAAATGAGCTTCCATAAGTCTCAGTGCCCAGCAGTATGAAATTGACTATAGTCTTTGATCAGAGTGGATTTCTTCATTAGTAATCGTTGTTTACATATGTACAGTTTGAAACAGTTTGTAATCCGTGCTACCTTCTAGACTTAGATTCACCTGTAATGCATGCTATAACAAACATCACATATAGCCCACTTCCTTGCTTTAGACTTGCTTCTCTAAAGCACTCACTTCATAATAATCCCCAAGGTACTTATTTGCTCTTAACTAGTTTAAAAATAATTATTTCTATAATATGACAATGTCCTCAGAAAGGTTGCTTTACATCTAATAGGGAATCACATATAATATTGTTTGAACAAAATCTGGGATCTAAATCACCTTAGGGCAGATTTCTACTACTATGGTCACACCACAGTTAAAATTGGTTGCTGGCCAACGCCCATAAAGCAAATAGTACTGCTTTGTCGTGAAAGCTCTAGCCCAACCTGGTGTAAAGTGCTTCTTGAGTTTCATTGTCCGGGCTCAGTTACCTGTTTAGGTAAAGAGGATCTTTTCCTGGATCTTTCTACATCGTTCTGTTTTATATCAGTGCATAAGAACCAGGATCACCTCAAAATCAAGTTCGAACATTGTTTTCGGCATAACTGCTCGAACATTTCTGTCTTTTGGCTAGTAGTCATTTTAATCAAAGACTCAGTAGTTCAGCTTGAGGACTGTTTGAAGCACACATTAAAAGATTATAGCACAGAGAGCTTATCCACCTACAAAAGAATTTGGTGTAGGCCTGTGACTCAAGAATAAAGGTTAGTCTTTTAGGCAGTCTTTTGAGCAAATGACAAAAGTTACCAAGATATAAAGCAGCATCACAGTGCTTTAAGATATGCAATCTCACAGGATCAGACAGCGCCCTAAACTAGTGACTGATCTAGTTTTTAGTCTAGTTTAATCTACAATCAGCAGTGTGTGTTTGTGTGAAGTACGTGGAATTCGTATAGTATGATATTCCTTCTACCACCTTATAATCCTGAAATATAATATCTATACACATTACATGATGCTACTTTGTGTTGTTTTATGTTGTACCTAAAACAATATGAAATCTTCCTGTTGTTGTTTACTATACACTTTTGTGGAAAGGTTTATATCACAGTTAACTCCAGGGTTGTTACTTCTTTTATTTGTTACTACTGCGAAGTCTAATAATACTGTGATGCTTATCCACTACGCACAAGGTTCAATTATTATCTATCAAGTAGGAGAGTATTAAGCTTATTCCTAGACATACACTCATTTTAACCTTGAATTCGACTTATTCTACTGGCAGATCGTTTTGCTTGTAATAGAAATAAATGCTTATAATAAACAAAGCGATTTTAGTAATAATTTAGAAAATGATTTAGAAATCATTTTTATGTGTTTTTAAGTGTGTATGTATCTAATGAATAGAAATGTTCACAGTGTATATTCAAGTTATTTTAATTAGCTAAGACATCATTTTTGGTAGTGTATTATTGCTGTTCTAAATTGAAACTAAAAGCATGCTAACTCTAAATATTGCCCCACATGTTATAAATGTGGAAACTGTAGTAGCACTGATTATGATGTGAAGTTTTAAACAACTCCTCCTTGTCTTTAGTATTCAGATCTCGAACTGGCCATCAACACCATAGTAACCCAGTTCCACGCAGCCTCTGCTAATGAAGGTGCCACTCTGACAGTAGAGGAGTTCCAGGGCATGCTTTCCAAAGAACTGCCTGCAGTGGTACGTAGCATTTACGACAATAAGCTCTCGTTCTCCTAAAGGAAGTTTAGATTACAGTCAGAATTCCTCACAATTCCGACAAACTACTTTGATTCACATAAGACGCTCAAAATGGACTTGCTGTAGTGTCAAGCTGTATTCAGCAAGCATGTGTGCCAACATACCATTTCATGAATATGACCAGAGTAAAGCTTTATTTGCTTCTTTAACAGGCTCCCAAGGACCAGGAAGGTCTTAACCAGATCCTGAAGGATATGGATGTGGCAGAGGGGCAAGGAGTCACCTTTGAGAACTTTTGGAAGCTGGTGAATTCCCTTGCCAGCACTCAGTGTGGGCTGCTTCAGAAAGACAAAAGTGTTAAATGCACTTGCCTGTTACTCTGAAATCTAAGCTAGTGAATAACATAAGCATAGATTTTCCATCAGCCCCTCCCAGTTCATGCAGGTGCACTGCTTTCCCAGCAGGCTCCTGTTCGGACTTCCTCTAGCTTATCGTTAATATTTTTATCAGATTGTCTAGTCAAAATCTCAGCCACACCTCTAACCTGAATGGCTTAATACTGCCAACATTGTAATTGTCACACACACATGACTTTGTGAACTATATGTGAAGAAGCAGCTTTTTATTTGCTAATATGCTTTGGTGCTGCAGGTTTGTTGGTTAAACATTTCTGATTTAACCTTCTCATCATTATATTTTTGTACAATGATGTTTCTGCAATAGTTATTGTGTTGTATGATGCTTTGTCATTTTTTTTGACAAGTGTCTCTTTTATACATACTAATACACTTTTGTACCATGGTAAAGTAAAGTATAAAGTATAAGTAAAGTATGTAAAATAATACAGAATATATGTTGGCATACAGTAAAATGACAAGAAAGTTTACTGAAAGTAAAATATATTGACATATTAAAATGAATACAGAAACATTCAGTGAGTGAATAACTAAAATGTACTTGCATGCAGTGCTGGGTTAACCTCGTTGCGATCATTATGACGATCCTTTTCCTACTAGCATCCTACCTGCCTAATTACCAGTACGATGATTAGAAAGTACCATGATCATGATGCCACAATAGTTAATTGACTGTGCCACAGGATTGACTGTGCCACAGCAGCAGTAAGCCTGTGCTTACAGCAGGGGTCAGTGTAGCCCTTATGTAGCATCTCAGAACACTCATCCAATGCAACAGCTTTCATACATTACACATAAAAATAAATGTACTTTTTAATCTCATACACATTAACCAAGAAGAACACCAGAGGACTCTGTGCATCCAGGAAGAGAATACATAATTTAATTTATACACAAAAAAGGTCCCTTCTTGCCTTTTATTTGTGGCCTTTCAGAATGAATACAATCTGCATACAGAATACATAATGTAGGGCTGCACATGCTCATTTTCTTTAAGGCAGTCAGTCATCTTCAGAGAGCTCCCTTCCCTAGACTTACATCAGTTGTCCACTGTATTCCAGTAAAGCTTGTTATCATTTTGTGCTGCTTATTTTTACAATGGCCCTTTTGTCTTTGGAAATTCAGTGCATATTTTCATTCACAGCACTGTCTTCTCTCTTTAATATTTGTCATGGGGGACATTAGTGTAGGAGTCTCTTTCTGAATCTGAGTCTCAACAAGCACAACAGGCTAATGCAAAACAGATGGGACATGAAGTGTTCATTCCCTGTATTCAACTGTACGTTTTTTATGGAGGGCCAGTTCTGACATAAATAAAAAATAAATAGAAGTATAAAAATAAATTGCTTCATCAAACAAACAAACAAACAAACAAATAAAAAGCATATATTAATGTATTTATTATCCAGGGTATCCAAGGCTGAGAAGTACTCAATGTAATTATATAATTACAAAAATAATATATGATTGTATATTTTGTTTTATTATTGTTTATTTTGTGTATTATATATTTTGTTTGGTGGATCATTCTCAGCACTGCAGTGACACTGATGTGGTGGTGGTGTGTTAGTGTGTGGTGTGTTGTACTGGTGTGAGTGGATCAGACACAGCAGTGCTGCTGAAGTTTTTAAACACCTCAGTGTCACTGCTGGACTGAAAATAGTCCACCAACCAAAAATATCCATTTTTTAGAGGATGACTAACACACAACAGATGAGCTACTGTCTCTGCCTTTACATCTAAAGCAGGGGTGTCAAACTAAATCCACGAAGGGCCGGTGTGGGTGCAGGTTTTCTTTCTAACTAAGCAGAAGCCACACAGTACTGAAAGTCAAGATCAACTGAGTAGATCCATTAATTAAAAACAGGTGGAATAGGGTGTGTTTTCTGCTTGGTTGGAAGGAAAACCTGCACCCACACTGGCCCTTTGTGGATTTAGTTTGACACCCCTGATCTACGGGGTGGAGCGATATGATGGATTTGTCTCATAGAGTGCACAGTAAGTGAACACAGTGTTTAAAAACTCCAGCAACACTGCTGTGTCAACAACACACACTAACACACCACCACCACCACATCAGTGTTACTGCAGTGCTGAGAATGATCCACCACCCAAATAGTACCTGATCTGTGCTGGTCCTGTGAGGGTCCTGACCATTAGAGAACAGAGTAAAGGGGACTAACAAAGTGTGTAGAGAAACAGATGGACTACAGTCTGTAATTGTAGAACTACAAAGTGCAGCTATATTTCTTGCAGGCAAGAAAAAAACAGTTAGGCTTTACTAAATAATGAATAAATATAGTAAATAAAACACACTCCCAAATGATCATCCTGACAAGCAGAAATAAAGTAGAGAGACGCAATTCCTGAAGAAAATGTGCCTGTGATTGTAGCTCAGAAATGGTACACTCTGCTCACTCCAATACCACAAATTAGCACACAGTTGGTGGAAGTGTGAATACTTTTGCTCAGACTGGTGATTGTGTGTGACTTTCATTCATAAGATAAAATGGTCAGCAAGAAACCCCTCATTTAACTTTTTCTGATTTAAGAAGTTATTTGAGTACAATTGAATAGTGTAAAAAAAACAAAAAGCTATAAAATCAGTACAATTCTAAAAACAACATGGGCTATTCTTTCTGTAACTTTAATTGTTTATTCTGTAACTGTACTTTATTTTTATAGACGTTACGGTGAATATTCCTGTTCATGTACTTAGACAAAAAGATAGAAGCATTATGGTGCTTTTAGCAGTGTCAGTAATTGACCAGGATAGATATCGTATTATTGATCAGATGAGAGCGTAATGTTACTTGATTTGTAGCACCAGATTGCTCAGTGACTAGTTAGCAGTATCTGTGTTCTGGACTAGGATTGGCTATGTGGCATGTGAATATGGTTTGTAGCCAATTGCAATGCAGAAGGTGGGATTTGTCTGAATGCAGATAGAGAAATGTGAAGGTTAAGCTACATTTTTTAAGCTACTTTTATCTTCTTTGTTATTCCTCAGGAACGCTTAATCACACAGAGAAAGAAGTAGTCTCATCAAAAAGTGTACACTCGGCTGTTTCTTTTGATGTGGAGTACATTGTGAAGCATGTGGGATAATATTTTTCATGAACATGCTAGTAGGGACAAGACATCCCCTTTACTTTTAGTATTAGTGTATGTTAAAATTATTATAATGTATACATGAGATGTAAGATTGAAGGGGCAAGTGAGAGTGATGGGGAAAGTGACTACACCAGAATAACAGACAATGGGCCTGTAGAGGAGTAGACGATAACAGGAAATTTCTTATGGAATGAACTCATAACTGTAATGTTGCCAGAAACAGTGATCATAATAGGTGTAAAGAAATAAAGGGCATGAGGGGAGAGTCAAAATAATAGATAATAGTCTGACAGGCAGTACCCTTAGACAGGTGGAGTGGCAAAGTGAATAAATAGATAACATTAATGAACATTCCGTGTCAGTGGAAACAATTAGAAGAGTATAATAGAAGTAACAAGCTTCTAGTTCATCAGTTGCTCTCGAGACAACCTCGTTTCTTGCATGGTTTGCTGAATCATCAATAAACTATGCTTTCTGTTATTATGTACATGTACATATGTACATATTATGTACATTGTACTTGGAACTAATTTTGAGTTGATTTCCTTGACAACAAGCGATAGAGCTTCATGGCTTATTAACCTGAGAAATAGGAGTGTGAATTTCAATGCAAAATTCACCCAGTAGTGCCTTTGAAATGCCAGTGAAAGCTATCAGGAAACAAATTGAATTTCTGTTGGTAGTCTGAATTACCTGTCCAGCAGAAAACAGGCAACTTCTGCATCACTTCGAAAACATTTGTGCCTCATCAGCGATTTCCATCTGGGAAATTCGTCACCAACATTTGCATTTTATTCTGCTAAATAATAGCTTTAATCCCCCACTTCTTTTAGAGCAAGTTTTCTTTTAAATACTAACTAAGACATTCATTCATTCATTCATTATAAACCATTTATCCTATTACTGGGTCACGGGGGCCTGAACCAGCTTTCACTGGGCGGAAGGCAGGGAAACACTCTGGACAGGTTGCCAATCCTTTACTAGGCAGACACACAGACAGACACATTCACACCCACTCACACTAACATGTAGGGGCAAATCAGTGCCTCCAATTTACCTGACTGTCTCAACTGGTCAGATCACACTTCCCTGTTCAAATAAACACATACATCATTCCTGTTTGAAAAGACCAAATCCATTGTTGTTGTTGTTGTTTTTACTGGTGGGAGGCAGCAATACACTTCTTGTGCCTAGTCTGTTGGAAATTAAAAGAAGAGTAAGGAAAAATCAAAACAATACAGAATTCAAAACAATGCAGTACTTTAATATGACACTATTGGCATGTGACTTCCGCATACTCAGGGGATGTGAGTTGAGTAGGTGGTCCTTGTTGTGGCCCAGGACACAATTTGCATCACTGTTAAAAGAATGTGGCCATATAAGTCCCAGACCACCTCCAAATGTGGTCTGAGCAACTGGATCTCCATGCTTCTTCCATAAACATTTGATCCCGTTCACACCTGTACTTAATGGAGACCACTTGTGATCTGATTGCAGAGGACACATGTTAATTCCAGATGTGAAGAGGGCCTTCATGCCTGTACAAATGCACATATCTGGTTACTCATTACATTGACTACCTGTAGAAATGCATATATCTAGTAAATCATTACACTGAGTAAATAGCCTGTGGAATCTTCATTGCATTGAATGAGCAATTCTACAGTCACTTAGCCTATGCAAATTTCAACCTTCTCTCGAGGGGGGAAACCGGTTACAATCCCTTGAGCAGAGCATGATAATGTGCATGATAACACCAGTCTGTGCACGTACTAATAAACAGTCTGGAATGACATTAAAAAAGAAATCTGGTATTACCCGTAAAACATGTAATATCCTTAACAGCATAGTAACTGTAAAATGGTAATGGTTATTTCTTTTCCATTACCACAAAAGTTTGTGGTAATGGAAAAGCCCTAAAATGCTAATAAATAAATAAAAAGTAAATAATAAATAGCAATGTAAAGGCTAATTTCCTTATAAAATTGCACACATGGTACTTGGGAACACTATTTAGCACACCAAACATTGACCTCCTTTAGTTTATTGCAGTTTACCGCACTTTATAGTGTTTTTTTATGTAGAAACATCATTATTTTCGAAGGCATCTTTACAGCGAGTCTTTGCGTGTGCCTAAGACTTCTGCATCGTACTGTACAGTAATTAGCTGGTAAGTTTTATTAAGCACATTGGAGAATCTGTCACCACTCTTCTGGAGACTTTGACTGTTACACTTACCTTTTTTTGCATGCAAAACCCAGCAGCCTTTATTATGTTTTTTTGTCTGAAAAATGGTCTGTTATGTAACGTGTTGCTTTCATTACTGACAAACATTTTGTGTAACATTTTAATTTTTGTTGAAAAAGAATATTTAAAAATACTGACTCAGTAATGTAGAAATAAAAAAACTCAGTTGTAAAAGTTTTAACTAATGTATCTGATTTTTAAATCACATATCAAAGCTAAACAAAGCAGTGGCGCTCAAGACTACTCTCTCAGTCACTTCCAGTAACCACTTTATTCTTGTCAGGGTTGCAATGGATACAAAGCCTATCCAGGGAACACTGGGTGTGAAGTGGAGAATGCTGAATGGGAAGCCAAGTCCATCGCCAAGTATCTCGCGCACACACACGCACACACGCACACACACACACACACACACACACACACACACAGGAAGGATGCCATATATAATAAGAATAAGAGCTTATTATATGAACGTATACTTAGCTTTGTGTATTCAATGTAATCATGTATAATCATATAACCCTGTGTGCCTAAGTGCCTTGACTATATGCCTGCAAAAGATCTGTCTGACCAAAAATATAGAACAGGTACGCCTCTAGGGTGCACCAGTTATTTTTGAGAATGCACGCGTAGGCCTACCACCATTACCATCTAGATCACTGTTGTCCAATCTTATCCACAAAGGGCCGATGTGGGTCCAGGTTTTCTTTCCAACCAAGCAGAAGCCACACACTACTGAAAATCAAGATCCATTGATTAAAAACAGGTGGAATGAGGTGTGGCTCCTTCTTGACCAAAAGGAAAACCTGCACCCATATCAGCCCTTTGTGGATAAGATTGGACACCAGTGATCTAGGAGAACACGGGGGTGTGTTATGAGGAGGGGCACTTATGCACTCAGAAAAAGGTGGGTAGCCAAGCATGACGCATTGTGAAGACTGATGTAAGAGTCCACCCAAGACTGTTTAAAAAGCCAGAGCATGGCTAGATGTATACAGACCATAGACCAAATGAGTGGATTAGTGGATCAGCTGGTGAAATGGGAATCCAAAACGTCTCTGGCGCCCTCTAGTGACTGGCTTCAGTACAATTTTTAAGTCCGCCCACTTCCATGAAACTAAACAGGGCATAAAGGAAACTTTAATTTCAAATTACACATTACATTTTTTTGCAACTCAGTAACTGGGTGGTAACACGCAAAATGTCTGGTTGATTGATGCTGTCCTGGCCAAGATGCCAGACACACTAAAAACTCTCAAAAAATGTCTTTGCTTTAAATAAAAACTCTCAGACCCTGGGTTTAAGCAAAAGAGAAAAGAGCTCCAAACTTGATTACAGTTTATGCTTCAGCATGCATACACCTGGGCATTGATACAGATCCAAACAGTTCTGTTTTTATAAAATCTTTTAGTCAAGACCAGGTCAATACCCTGCATACAGACACAGAAGGAAGGAAGTTTACATTCTTGGTCTCCTCTTGCCTATTCTCTACTAAACTTTATTTTTAACTTCAATCATTCGATCATTTTTTTAATTTAATAACCTTTCCAAATTATTCCATCACTGCAAAAAAAAATGCTAAACTCATTTTAATCTGCGTCATGACCACATGACTGACAGATTTCTCAGCCGTATTCCCGCCCAATGGAGTTTCCGGACTTCAAACGTAAATCAGATGAACGCATGCGCAAGAATATTGTGCATGCGCACTGCAGGCGGTGCGAGGGTACCGGTTCTAATGGACAGTTTTTATTCTCCGTAAACAAAACTTTGTAATGGATGATTTCAGCATGGACTTGCGCTAGCTTCAGCTCCCGTCAGCAAGAGGACAGAAACAATCTCGGGACACAGAGGAAGAAGACGCGTGAAGACATGGCTTTGCAGCGCTCCATAGTCACGTAAGCGAATGAAAACGCGCCTGGCCTTGAGGAAT
Organism: Hassar affinis; assembly: GCA_025674545.1. Taxonomy (NCBI): domain Eukaryota; kingdom Metazoa; phylum Chordata; class Actinopteri; order Siluriformes; family Doradidae; genus Hassar; species Hassar affinis. The sequence continues at coordinate 23,608,190 of JAOVYV010000045.1, read as the reverse complement.
ACCGTTTTGTCTGCGGTTTGTTTTTTAAGGAGGTTTAGTTTTCGGTGTCAGAGAGGATGAATGAGAAAAGTGCAGATGTTCGTGCTCAGGGGCGCAGCTCTTCCTCTTCTGTCGCCGCGAAGACCGCGGACTCGTGTGCAGTTTGCACAACACCGCTGAGTTCCAGCGCAGAGCCCAAACTTCTGCCGTGTCTTCACATGGCGTGTAAAGCCTGCATCGGAAACCTCACCGAGGAGAAAAACAACAAAGGTAAATACCATGCTCGTGCTCTCAACTCGGACCGGTGATCATTTCTGTCTTTCCTGAACCATCCCCTATAACTTACAATTAAATTAAACATAGCATAGAAAGTAAGGAAATTTGTGTTTGGTAGATTATTTCTTTGTTGTAACAAAGGCACACATTTGTAAGGAACATGCATTTGTGGGATGAGCAGTAGAATGTTGGATCTGAGAATGTGGGATGAAATGAAAACATGGCATGAAAAATGTGCCACATCTTCTCTGCCAATGCCAAACAGTTTATGATAAAATTCTGCAACCAGTGGCAATCCCATATCTCCACAGTCTGAACACTATACTCTAAGATGATAAAGCTCGCCCCCACAGAGCGGGGTTTATCAGAGATTACCTCCAGAATTTGGGACTGGAGAGGATGGAATGGCCTGCCAGCTGTCCTGACCTCAACCCCATTGAACACTTGTGGGATCAGCTTGGGCTCGTTGTTCGTGCCAGAGTGACCAACACAACCACGTTGGCTGAGTTGCAACAAATGCTGGGTGAAGAACGGGATGCCATCATCACCAAAGCAGTGTGTGAGCAGCATGAGGAGGAGGTGCCAGGCTGTTGTGGCAGTGTATGGTTCTTCCACACGCTACTGAGCCTCCTGTTTGTTAAATGAATAAATTGATAAATTGCCAACATGTCTTGTTTCTTCAAACGAGTCAATGGCAGAATAAGCTGTTTGGCAATGGCAGAGAGGATTTGGCACATTTTTCATGGGTGCAACCCATATTCTCAGCTCATTTAAAAGGGAAATTAACACACTTTCCAATGGTATGATTTATTGCCACAAAGCATTGTTACAACAAAAAAATAATCTACCAATCACACATTTCCTTACTTTTTGTGCTAACCAAGAAAAGTCACCATGTGGCTCAGGAACTCTTGTATTATTTTAAATACCTTTTTTATTAATATTTTTTACTATATTTATTATACACTGTTCAACCATTGCATTAAACCACCTGCATAATTTTGTGTATGTGCCGCTAAAGCAGCTCTGACTCGTCAGAGCACGTGGACTCCACTAGACCTCTGAAGGTGTGCTGTGGTATCAGGCACCAAGACCTTAGCACAGATTGTGAGCTGGGGCTTCCATGGATCTGACTTGTCTTTTTTTAGGGGGCCCTATTGCTTTTGCTTGGATTTTGTTTATTATTATATTATTATTTGGAGCCCGTTATTTGGAGCCCAAACCGTAAGGCATCCAGACACCCTATTTGGAAGGTAGGTGCAGTTGGTTACCCACTGCTCAGGCAAGTGAAAGATCCCAATCAGCCAGATTGTGGCGCTGTAGAGCAATGTTTTGTACTTTGGCCCATATTCAATGGTGGCACCTAGGCTGAATTCTTGCTGCATCTTGTTTAGTCAAGTTTAGTGCATGTATGACTCACTGGGTGTTTTTTTTTTATCTCCTCCAACATCTGCCATTGCCGTATGTGGCAAAAACCACAAAGCCACAATTTTTCTACTAGTAACAGATTTTTTTAAATACCATAACAATATAGGTATCAAAATATTCAGGAGAATCTCCTGACTCAGGATTATCATTTCTGATATTTGTCAACAATGTGGCCGCCACATGCTAATTAGTCTAATTAGGAGCTTATTTAACATAAATGGCTATAGATCAGGATTGCTAGTACATAGGCTAATGAAATTTAAGATTCTAGTTAGACACAGGATTCTGTGGAAGCCTTCTTAATGTCGTGTAAATTAACCCATAGAGGATGCTATAAAATCCAAATAATTTGACAAATAATTATCTAAAAATTGTTGAGTTTTTTGCATGTTTTGGCTAGAATACATCAATCAGTGCAGTACTGGGTGTCTTTTTAACTGCTTCTATAACTTTATTGTGGATTTTCAAATTGTGATGAAATTTGAAACCCCATTTCTCCAATGTCAACCTCAAATAGAATGTTGAGCTACACATGCAATGCCTGAGACACCTAGAGACACCAGATACAGGATACAAGACACTCCTACTAGGGATGGCCCCTCATGGACAGCCTAAAGATCACCATGAGTTTAAAGATACTCTTAGAAACCCTGAATTTTGCTTTGCAGTTGATATAAACAGCCTTCCTATGATGGCTAGGGCAAATAGCCATGGTCAGCTTTGCACTTCAGTCAACTCTCCATCAGCGAACAGTTCAACAGTGTGGACTTCATGTGAAAATTTTAATCACTTTTCTGGGTAAAATTGCAATTTATTTTTGTACTATATAGCACTCGGTTATAGAAGGGATTATTTATTACAGCACTATCCAGTGTCACCCAAATGAGCATGGGTTCCCTTTTGAGTCTGGTTCCTCTCAAGGTTTCGTCCTCTTAACATCTGAGGGAGTTTTTCCTCAGTCGCCACCAGCTTGCCTGTTGGGGATAATAGTTAAAACTTATAAGCTATGTCCTAAATTTATGTCTTTGTAAAGCTTCTTTGAAATAATGTCCATTGTTAAAAGCACTTTAGAAATCTTGAATTGAATTAAATGCATTTTATGAGCATTTTGTTATAATGATCATAATTCAAAGTATTTTAAATACCTGCAAATATGGAATCCAGCATTTTACACCATTTAAAAAGGCTTAAGATGTGTCAGACATTTATAGTCACTTGTGGCATACCAGGAATGCAACTGCCTCCTGACCTGTAGGTTTTCGGTTCGAATCCTGAGGTGGGTTGCAGCAAAAGGAAAATCTGGTCATGAGTGATGTGGGAAGCTTGTACTTCAACCTTGTGGGAACCTTCTGCTTTAAACTATGAACCTTTTAATGTTCATAGTAATATTGCAAAATCTTAAACAATGATTGAATTTCTGTTCGTTTTGTTAGTTCTTGACTGTGAACCCTGATGACTAGGGGTTTGAATCCTGTGGCTGTTTCATTTGGTGCATTTCATGCTTGACTCCTTATTGATCCCAACATTCAAAGGGTGCAATGATAAAACAGAAGCCCCATGTGCTACAAGCGGAGCGATCTGTTACTGATTGACTTTGGAACTATACAGCCTGAGTTCAAATCCACCAGCTGTAGTGGGGGAAGTCAAACATGTCAAAAAGGTCCTCAGATAAGTCTTTTTTACAAGTTTAACATAGAATGAAGTACATTTTGACTGGATTACTTCAATCATTGCAAATCTGAAATGCTGAAAAAATTCATGCTTGCCACATTATTGATACCAACTTTTACAATGTGTAATGAGTCCACTGAAACTGCTGATGCAAGTGGCACAATTGTAAGTGGTAAGTGGTAGCAATTGACTTTGTAACTGAATGGCCTGGGTTTGAATCCAGCAGCTGGATAATGTGCTGAAGGAAGAATTTTCAATTCAAATTGTCACGTTATGCATATCACATGTGTAACCAAATCAGAGGAGGTTTCAGTCTTGCAGTGAATGACCATGGTGCTCAAATGTGCCGTGTTGTGCTTGGTGCTGTAATCACTGCTATATTTTTCTTATTTTTTTCCCTCCTTTTAACGGCTTGTTCCCATTTATTGGGGTTGCCACATCTTAATCTGGTGCAATTTTTCTTTTCTTTTTTTAAACACCAGCTGCCCTTCCTGATCCCATTGGCTTGAGACTGACACTGTCAGTGCATTGTGCAGGTTGGGGGCCTTGCTCGTTCTTGCTTGTTCTTGGAGTCTTAACCTCCTGGGCTCCCACTGCCTCCCAGCACATCCCACACATGCTTGATCTGATTGAGATCTGGGCAGTTTGGGAGCCAAGAAAACACCTTGAACTTGCCACATTCCTCAAACCATTCCTGATCAAATTTTGGGCGGTGCATGGGGCCACTGCCATCAGGGAATACCGTTGCCATGGTTGCAGCAGTGTTTAGATAGGTGTTGTATGTCAAAGTAATGCTAAGACCCAAGGTTTCCCCAGCAGTACATCACAGAGCATCACACTGCCTCTGCCGGCTTGCCAGACCAAGCTAGCTAGCTTTCAGAACAGAGAAGAATCTTGATGCATGCCTTCCTTGTTCCCTGAGACAGGGGGACCAGTGTACAGGGTTAGAGTTCATGATGGATTACATGTAGGCAAAGAACTTGATGTTTATTGGCCAAATACGGATAAAATTTTACCAGGACTTTAACAGGACAGGAAATACATAAATTGAGCGGTCATGTGATACATTTTTTAATCGTGCGTTAATTTCAGTTTTAACGCACATTTTGATTTGCATTGTACATGCAGTTAGCCATTCTAGGGCCATTGAAAACGTTGTTCCCGTTTATCACTGGTGTGTTTTAAGAGAAACAACTGTTGAATGTTGCCTCGTTATTCGCTTCACTTTATTTGATAAAAGTGAAATATGAAAGATGATTGATGTCCTTTCATTTTTTTATTTAAAGGGAACTACACAGGGTGTAGGGAGCTAGGGAACGTGGGTATATTACTTTACCGGAAGATCTGTTGTGCTGCTGCTACATGATTGGCTGATTTGATTTTACCTCAGATCTGTGTTACCTCAGTATGTGTTGTGCGGATGCGTCGCCTTTATCATCTCCGTTGCTCATTAAACTGATGTAACATACAAAAATATATCAACCCAAAAAGAGCTACAACTTCTTGGTTCTCCATTGTTCCTTTCAATCTGTAGCAATGTTTATGATAGCTAATGAACTAGGAGTTCCTAACACTGAAAACGAGGGATCAGAACACTATGCAGGAGAAACGTCAACCTAAAGCATACATTATACAGTTAAAATACATCACCCACAGTTCATAGGCATTTCATCACCTTTATTTCAAAAGTGCCTACAGCATACAGAATTAGTCTGAACAGTGTTGTTCGATTTAGCATGGTGAATACAGCTGAATCAGCTAAATAGAGTGCTGTAATCAAGGGATGCCCCTGATGCTATCTGCTGTTGATGACGTGCAGTGCATTCTAAATAGATCCATTTGAGCGGCCGAGTTCCCTATGAAGAGCCCTTGGGATTCTGTACCCTGTGCAGTGTGTAGGGAGCAGGGATACATCTTGGGGACCTAGCGATCAGAATGCAGCCTAGTGGTCAATTTCGGAATGTTGTGTTCTCTGACGGCGCTGCAGGTTTGTGTAATTTAACAAATTTTTAATCCGTGTTAAAATTGTTAGTGGCGTTCATTTTTTTAAATAGCAGTCAATTCTTTTAAAAATTAGCTTAATGTGTTAACAAGTTACTTTGACAGCACTAATAAATTGTGAAAATCTAATTTAACAATAGGACTGCACCTTCACATCACACCGGTATCTAAATAGTAGTGCTGGGCAGTGTGTTAAAAATGTATCATGCCCTTTTTGCATGCCCCATATAGGTTTATAATGGATTTTAATACTGTCAATAGTACCGTATTTTCCGGACCATAAGGCGCACCATACTATAAGGCGCAGTCTGAATTACGGGGTCTATTTCTGTATTTGACCCACGTATAAGGCGCACCG
>JAOVYV010000045.1:23552684-23564559 GCA_025674545.1 Hassar affinis | reverse complement strand
CCATCTCCACATCATTGCATTCAGTTTTTATTCACAATTTGTTTAGTGTCCCAACTTTTTTGGAATCCGGTTTGTAATCAAACCATAATAATCTTGGAATTGAATTGATACTAATTGTTGCAGTTTTGCAAGTGGACTTTTTGCCCATTCTTGCTGTCTTGAGCTGTTCAACAATCCATGGTCACTGTTGTCTGATTCTCCTCTTCATGATGTGCCATACATTTTGGATAAGAGGCAGATCTGGACTGCAGACAGGCCACTCAAGCCACACTGTTGTAACTTGTGCAGAATGAGGCCTCGCATTGTTCTGCTGGACACACATAGAGTTTCTAACATGTATATAGTATGGTTCTCCAAAATACCAATATAAGTCTCTGCATCAATGTTACCTTCACATATACGTAAATCACCCATGCCGTTGGCACTGATGCAATCCAATGCCATCACAGATGCTGGTTTTTGCATGTGCGTTGGTAACAGTGTGGATGGTCTTTTTCATCTTTGGCACATAGAATCAACTTCAATTTTCCCAAAAATGGGAAAGCTGAAACATGGACTCATCTGATCACAAAACACATCAACTGTCCATCGTTGATGACTTAGAGCCATGAGAACTCATCAGTTTTTCTGCACAAATTAACATATGGGTTCCTCTTTGCATAATATAGTTTCAGGTTGCATTTCTTGATGCAGTGGAAGACTGTGTTAAGTGACAGTGGTTTTGCAAAGTTTTCCATCACAGTAGCATGATAGCTTCTCAAACAGATCTACCTGAGGGCTCGATGGTCACGGACATTCCTCAGCATTTTCCCGTCTCCCTGAATCTTTTCATGATATAAAGAACTGGAGATAGTGAAAGACCTAAATTCATTGCAATTTTGTGCTGAGAAACATTGGTTTTAAACTGACTGGCAATGAGGTTTGCCACAAAGTGGTTACGCATGATCCATCATTGCTTGCACAGCCTAACCCTTTGCTGGATGCTCCTTTTATACTCAATCATGATGACCTCACCTGTTACCAGTTAAACTGCTAATTGTAGAACCTTCAAGTGTTGCTTGTATAACCTTTTCAATCTATTATTCTTCTTTCCCACCTTTTTTGTGTTGCAGCCATAAATTTCTATCTTTGTTCATATTTAACAAATAGAATTAAGTTTGTCATTGAAAACACAACGCTTCAAGTACAGATTTCAGATTTTATTGCACTTTTATTACAAAGTGTCTCAACTTTTCTGGAAATGGGGTTTGTACTTCACATTCTGTGATAAAAGACTAATTTGGAATTTTCATGACAAAAACAGAACAGTGAGGTAACCAACATTAAAACTGAATTTTAAAAACCTGTTTCCATACTTATTTATTTTTGTTAACATGTTTATAAGTGGACTATAATGTGCTATACTGAAATATATGGTGACTTTTAATACATGACTACACCTTATGAAATTAGTATTACCTTTTACGTTTCCTGGATAAAGTTTTTGTACTTTAGATTAGTATTGTGATACCCCCAAAATATTGAATCATTAGTAATAGTTCGTAAATTAAATATTTTTTATTGGCATGAACAGAAAAAAACAGTTATCTTAAGTTATCTGAATGAATGATGTGCTGTAGTGCAAGTAAATTGCTGCACAATACACAGTCAGTGAAATGGGAAATTTCAAGGCACAGACAGTGCAGTGATACAGTACACGTCTTCCACTCTGGATATTTTATCTACCATCTGATACTATCTATCTGATACTGTTAGTGTGGTGGTGGGCTTTAAAGACGAGGCAAATTTCATTTTTGTACCACATTTAATTTGCACATTCAGTGTGTTTAAGAACACCAACATACATGTTAATGTGTTATATGTCATATTAAATGTCACTGGACATTCAGCAATGCAAGTATTCTTCTTATTTTATTTCAACACAAAAGTCCCTCCAATTAACATTTTTGACTAACTTAATTATAATCATTAAACATTCTGGTTACCTTCTAGTATTTCAGTTTTTGTTCCCCCTCTGACTGATTAATACTGGTTACAAAAACTCCTTAAATCTTGTACAATCAAAAGCCCTTTTTCTTTCAGTATTTTACCAGTTGCTTTTATATGACTATTATACGGCCCCATTAAAATAACAACCAGGGTAACCAATGCAAGAGGACTGTGAATTAAATTGTGAGCTTTGAGGGAGAGACTTTGTGTTGTGTATGGTTTGACAGGTACAGGTATGTGTGCAGTGTTCAAGAGAATCAAGCAATGCACACCAGCCTGCCAGGTCAGAGATAATAAAAAACCCAAAATGTAATGTTTACTATCTTGTCCAACTGACTGAAGGAAGGCAGTCTTCATCTTTACAGTGTATTAACCCAGTACAATTAGATCTAACAGACCTGTTACAGACTCCAGGCTTTGAAGAAACACACCACACCATATCAAAACCGATCATGCCAGTGGCATTCAGTGCATATAATACAATACCTATTAAACAGACACCAGTGCCCCTTTACATTTTGTACATTTTGTATTTACAGTGACATTAAGAGAAAGTATAGAAAGACTGAGCAAAAATTATAAAAGTGGCTACATGGAGCGTGTGGAATCTTACACATGTAAAGACATTCAATGTGATTCTGAGTATCATGTGAACTGGCTTCGTATTTTTTTTACTGTAGCCTCACACTGAAGTGTGTATTAACTTGATGATGTACAGACAATAAGGAAACATGTCGTTTCATCCCCAACTTCTAAGGAGAGCGGTCAGTATTACGGTCACTCGTGTTTGCACTATTTAATCAACCTTTTTTTTTACTTTACCTTATATCTATATTAAGTAAACTGGCATGTCACTTGAAAGTGATTTATACGTCTTGTCACATCTCTGTACTGACTGCTGTTTGCTTGGTTTCTTGAGTTTTGACAGTAAATCTTGTGTTATTCAGACATGCGGTACAATGAACTACAGCAATGTAGTGAGGTCTGTGAAGGCAGACATGTTACACCTTAATTTAAACATACATACAATCAGTGCTAAGTTCAGAAGAGTGCACTTGTAACAGTCTCAAAGTTGTGAACATAGCAATATTTTGGTCTCTTAAGTTACTACTGGTCAGTGTATATGTGTAGGTGTATGCACATTTGTGTAAGAGGGTATGTCTCACCGATGGCTAAAACGGCACTGTTTAGAAAGGATTATTGGATAACTATCACTACATAGCTATCCATGTGAAGTGCTCTAATTCATTGTCTTTCGTTAATCTTATTTTTTGAAGACATATAAGGAGAGATGTCTCTCTAAGGGCCTTGAGGTCTCCCTCATGTGTTTGTGTATATCATTATTGTAGAATGTATATGTATGTGTTTGTGTGTATGTGTATTTGTTTATGTGTGTGCAGAACAGGCAGATAAAACCTCAATACTCGACAAGGCTGTGCCACTTAGAGATTTGCCGGCGCGGGTTTTGGCAGACCTCCTGCCAGTGGGTGGCACCAGAGGGGCAGGGACTGTGTGTTCCCAGCACCAGACGCCCCACAGCCTGGTTCTTAGTAGTGCGGTCAAAGTCCATCACCAAAAATTCGATAGAGATGTCAGGCAGCAGGTCAGCGGGCACGTCGTAGATGAAGGACTCGTTGAAAACAGGATTCTGCGTGCACTTCTTCACATGAGTCTTCTTCTTGGCAATGCGCTTGCGGTTGTAGAACACGTTCACTTTCACATATGGGTCTGGAAGAATGTACAAGTTCTGTTAGCTATTAGTTTATTACAAATAATCTTTTTTTTACCATAAACTTTGGCAATCTAAAAAAAAATACAGCAGCATTCACAAAAACATTTAACATCATTCTACAGTATGTAGAAAATGCAACCTAAAATCTGTGTGTGTGTGGGTTTGCACATGTTTACTCACTTCCAGCCAGGCCAGTGATGTCCAGTTTGGGAAGGTGTCTAGCCTTCAGGACTACCACACTGAGTCTGTGAGAGACAGGCTGATACGAAAGAGACACCAGCAGCTCCCCACGGCTCACACACTGCAAAAACACCCACACATAACAACCTCCTTCAGTTTACTGATAACTTTCTTTCATTCACTCTTTCTCTCATATACTCTATTCACTTCAAGCTACAGTGTCATGAATCTGTAATGGTAGGTACAGCACATGTGTCTCATGAAAAAAAGTCCTTTGTGACTGTGCTGTATACATCGGACTCTTCTCATTCAGCCTACGCCCCTCCTACAGACATCTGCTATTCACGCTTACATGCAACTAACAAAGCAGGTGTCCACACAGCACTTCAGGCTGCGATTAGAGACAGTACAGCAGTTCTGCTAAAACCGAGGTTTGTTCTCAGCTTTTGATTTTTGCATAATCTGAGTGACAACTGTGTCACGTTTTACAGGATATGAAATGTGAGCTATTTAAAATAATCTTTTCATTTGAAGCACCTTGAAATGTAAATGAATCCACCAAAGGTTATTCATCTATGAATGTTACAAGGAACAGAAAACCTTCATCTCTGTATTCTGTTCTAAAATAACCTGGGATAAGAAATTCCCAGTGTGAGAATGCACACTTGCACTATTCAAACTAACCTCATTTCTTTGTTATCCTCCTAGTATTGTATTGTATTATTATATTAGTACTGTCCCAAGAAATAAAAGAACCAGCATTACAGACCAGAAAAGTTCTATTCTCAGTTAAGTATGAGGTAAAGAGTGGATACTGCTCTCACCTGCATGCTTCTCTTGCTGATTGGCTGTGTGACTTGCACTTTGCCTGTGCTGAGTTCCACACCTTCCAGTGGCACCAGTGCCTCGCCGATCACGTCATCGCGAGCGAAACGGTCGAAGCTCAGCACGAGGAAGTGCAGTGTGAGCTCCGGCAGCGAGCTATACGGTACACCATAAAAGGTGAACGTCTCGTCAAAGGCGGGCTCAAGTGTTTTGCGCAGGACACGGGTCTTCACTCTGTGCTTCTTTTCAGGCAGGATGGTCATCTTGATGTAAGGGTCAGCGGTCCCCGCTTGGCTATCTACAGCACGTAACCCTCGTGCCTCCAGTACGGTCACCACCAGCGCCTTCTTGGGGAAATTGTAGTCGATGGTGAGACTGAGGGTTCCACGATCCGCCTCATCCGTGAAGGGTGTGGCGCTGCTAGATGCCGTGGTGCTTGAGCTTTGGCTGCCGCTGCTCGAGCTGTTCTCCAGGCAGCAGTAATCTGCACGAACTGGAAGCTCTCTCTCAAGTCGTGGGGTTGGGTGATCGCTATCATCTAAACCTCCCACCTCAAACTGAGGTGTCACCATTGGACTCTTTTCGGCACCTACGTCCACCAGGACAACGGGACACCCTTTGCCCTCTCGCTCAACATCAGCGCTATTGCCACTGACTCGACGGACAAGTCGCACGATTCTCTTACTGCTGGTCAGCGCCTCTGGGTAGATGCTCATGCCCTTCAGCATGTGGATGAACTTGTAAGGCGGGTCTGTCAACGGGTCACCGCACTCTGTTTGGACACCATGGAGTTTGCGGCTCATCCTGTGGTAGCGTTTTTGGCAGCATGTCCACACAAAGATTAAGGCCACCACTGCAACCACCAGTACGCCGGCGCCGATGAAGCCCGCGAGTACCGGGGACATATCTGAAAAAGAAATAAATAGGGGTTTTGAGCAATACATTACTGTCTACATTTTTTGTAAAACATGGACACACCTAGAGAGATGAAACGCAATATATATATGTATATATATTTAAATCACAAATGAGATTAATTATACCTTTATGAGCATATAAGTACACCTGGTTGAGAGAGGACCACTAGGAACTGTTCCTTTAATAATTTTCACAGTTTATTTCCTTAAAGCAGTGTTTCAATGGCAGCTGAAAGGCTCTGACGCCATGTACATGGCAAAGTGGGCCAGAAATAAATCACGCAGACTCTGTGAACCAGTGTGAGTGTGGGAGGATGAGATGATTCAGAGGGACCTAGCAACCACAACACACACAAATCTAGACATAAACTGAGTGTAGTCAAAAAAAGGTACATCTGCGTCACAAAGTATCATGATGCGTTACCACACTGGGCATTAAACAATGTCCAAGCATGAAAGGAACATACGATGCGATTCAAAATTGAGCAGGAAGCTGTGAGAGGCTGGGTAGGAAAATGGCGGAGGAGGACTGAAGTGATGTGTTTTGGAGATGGAGAGGTAGGTGTGGTGACGAAGGAGGAGGAAGAGGGAGGGGAGGACTCCCACAGGCTTGTTTACGTCTCTCTGTCCGGTGTCCTGTGTTTCGTGCCAAAGCTTTGCCAATGTGGCATCACCAACAGACTCAGAGAATAAAAATACCATAATTGTGCTTGGCTATGCACAGTATACTCAGTCACGCTGTTGGGTATTAATGTGGAGATGAAGGAGGGTAGAGTGCCACTGAGCTTAAAAGAAACACAGCAGGGAACCGCACACTGGTAAAGGGCACTGATGCACAGAAATAAGAATGAAAAGCACAACAAATTACTTCCAAAATACAGCAGCAGTCGAGTCTTGTATTTTTGGTGGATAAGTCTTGTTTGGTGGATAGGTTGGAGTGATGCATTTTTACATTATTACTAGCTTTTAAAAACAATATCACAATATTGGTACAGTATATATTAGTACACATTAATGAAGTACTAGTACTAGTAATACTAATACAAACTAATACTAGTACACTGATGTCATTCTTCCATCAAGCAAAGGTAAAAAAAAGCTACTGCTGATTTTATAACAACAGAATTCTGTATCTATTTGTACAGATATATAACTTTTGCATCATTTAATTCACATTTCAGATGAATTCAAATTTGTATTAATATCTGGCATTCATACAAGGTTCCAGAAATTCCACAAGACAACTTGTCAAGCTCTGTTCCCTACTAATACGCTAAACATTTTTACCAAGGCAGGACATAAAAAAAAAAGAAACTGAAACATATTAAATCCAATACACCACACATACAGCTTTTAGTGCTTGGTCCTACAATCAAATAAACAGGGCAAAAAAAACAAAATGGTGATGCGGATTAATTATCAGGTGGTGTGTAATGAGTGTAAAATACAGACACTCCCCAGAGGCACTGAGATCCCTCTGTGCTGATGGCCTTTGAGCTTGAGGAGCTGCAGTGCTTTGTTACAGAGCTGCCAGATTGTGTGTGCGTGCGTGTGTGCGTGCACACTCCTAATGAGACCACTGAGACAAGACGAGACAGACACTGATGAGAATGGGTGGGTATATACCTGTTTTTGCTTTTAAATGGCACCTAAGAAAGTACACACTGTTCATAATGTAATATAATGTGACTGAATATTTATGGCACACTGTAGTACTGAGAAGCATGGCAGCTACAAAGGCAGGCATTTCTATTATTTAGAGATATAGCTAACAATGAGGAATAGAGGTTTCAAAACATTACAATGCAATACAAAGCACAGAGGTTCACTGAGACTAATTACATTATTTATTTGGTTAGTGGTTAAAAATTATGGACAGAATATGCCCTATGAGACACTATTAGAAAGCTGCAAGGTCTTGCAATGGCATTCAGCTGAACATCAGTAAACATAATGTTAAACACTGTCTCATACAATTTTTTTTTTAACCTTTGTCCTCTTTTACTCATAAGCATTGTGCCCCAGACATGCTCTCACTACTCTATAGAAAGTTGTAAAGATGTGTCAGATTATGCCTAGGAACGCTAATGCTAACTCAACCGGTGACAGAAAGGTCAAGGAGGAGAAAGTCTATATAAAACGGTCACACAAACATATACAAAAGGCATGATTAATTTTAACTTCCTATGTTCGCCGGGTCCCGCTCCATTTTTGCTTTATTAATGCATCTCCAGACAAAGCCGGGCTGCTCCCAGCCATTGGGCACTGCAGGGATTCCAACACGATGATGTCACATTTTGGCACAGTGTCAAAGCCAGCTGCTCCAGTCGCCTGGAAACAACCCCAGGAGACAGAGCGCACACACACACACACACACACAATGCTGCAGTCAAAATTTGACACAAACTGTTGTCGGAGCCAACTCTCACAACCCAAGCTCCCAGAGGACTGATCTAAACTTACAAATCAGATACAGTTCTGTACAATAGTTAGCAATTTTCTCAAGGATGCAAGGACACCCTGGAGATTTAAAAGCAAAGAATAATCTTTTCAAACACTAAAGAACGTCATACAGAACATTCGGCAGTCGACCAGCGGCTCCAATTCTTCATGTGGAACCAACAAGACTCATCAGTCATGATACTGCTAGCAGTTCAAGAGAAAGGACAAAATGTTCTTTAACAACACATCAGAACTGAGCAGCACAGGACGTGAGCCAGGGTGACAGTGTGCCTCATCTTGCATCCCTAAGTCTGAAAAACAAATACTGATTAAACCAAAGGACGTGTTTTGAAATCCTCTGACGCATATGAACTGAACAATGTATTTTCTGTGGATCACAGGACGCAGTAACAGATGTATGAGAGCAGCCTAGAGCTAAATACTGACCCATGTTTGAAACATCAAATGCCTACATCAGCATCATCCACTGCATTCACTGTGCAAACAGTTTTACTGCTTTGAGGCTCATCTATAACACCATTCCACCCTTTTAGTGCAGACAATTACTCACAAAGCAGATGCATACTCTGATTAATTCTGTCTGTTTCATTTCTAAATGTCTGAAGATTTTTATCTTTAAACATCAAGGCAGACATTAGTTGGCTGAGGTGTGTTACGGCTGGCTCTGAAGGCAGCGCTGTGGCCGTAAGTAGATAAAGCAGCCAGGACGTAAGCGAGCTGTAGGATGATGCAGCAAAAGGCGGGGCAGCTGCTGATATCTGGACCACTCTTTAAAACCTGTAACTGGAGACGTCATGTGAGCTCATGCTTACTCTAATTTTTTTTTTTTACTGTTGACTCCATTAATTATATAAAAGTCAGGAGAATGCCTAAGCATATGGATGCACTGTAAAAGACCCTGGTACAGGTTTCCCTTATGGTCCAATTTCATTCATTTATGCATCTTTGGTAACTGAACTGTCCTGCTCATGGTCTAAATATGACTCTTACATATGCAATACACATATATTCTATACAATTAGCTATATTCTTCTAAATAAATATACAAATGTTTCCTGAGGGTACCCCCACTAACACTGCCACTTTGCTGACTTTTTCAAGAGTACAGGCTGAGTTCAGTTTTTTCAAAAATGTTGTACGGCACAACGTCTGTGGAATCGCTGCCACATGGCTATAACTTACATGCTTGACAGAAAGCCGAACATCTATTTGGATTCTACAGACTTCTTATTTAACAGATTAGATCCCAGAAATGCAGTCAGGATTTTTGTTAGGATTCTGGTTTAATGTGTTTACATGTCCTGCCTAAGCATATTGTGCTCGCAGCACAGTACTCAAATCGCTGGAAATCATTTTACAAGTCTTACAGCATGCTGGAGATTCTCTGTATTACACAGACACACAGATCTTCCGGAGACCATCCATCTAACTCTGACCCACGCTGTGTGATCAGACATTGTTTTTTACCTCCTCCTCTTCAGTAGCATGACTCAGAAAGACATATTATGTTACTCCCACAGCCAGCACCAGCTTGCACCGCGTAGACAAGCCTACACTGCATGTCACTCAGCTCCTCAAAAGAATCCACGCAAATAAGGGCTGTAGCTACATCATCTGTATCGTCACAACACGACTTTTATGAGTCATTTTATTTTTGTGAAAGGGGCGGGGGGTGGGTAATAAATCCTGTCAGGTGAGAATGGCTGACAAAATAAGTTTGCTACTTGGCTGCTGGCTTTTACTCAAATTGGTAGGCTAAATGATGAAAGGATTAAACTTTAATTTAACCATTAAAGTCATTAAGAACATATTTACAGTGATGTATTTACAGAGACGCCATGGAAAACAGTCAAAGCCACTTAAGGAAAAGGGAAATTCACTTGAGGATAAGGGAAGCACACTTGAGGAAATGGTTCTGCCGTAAGACCACATTACATGTTTTTAAAAAGTGATATCCCACTAACAGCTTTCAGGAATCAATCCTGATCCAGAGGAGGAAACTCAGCTGAATGACTCTAAAGAGCTTTCTACGCTAAACACTTTCCACATGTTTACATGAAATAGACAGTCCTTGAGACTAATTCACAAACCCCTTCCACTCCTCTTGCTGCACATCTGTCTGGTCACATCTGGGCATGTGGCTTACCCATTTAACGAACCATTTTAGCCAATAATAACCCAATTCTAAGTGGCTTCTGCTTTCATTAACCAGCCTGATGCAAAACTAGCAGGTCCAGTGTAGCATGACATCATGCCATATGGATGATCAGAATCTAATGTTAGAGAACGCATGTCACCCACGTCCACTCGCAGAACTGTAAACCATCCATAATACCAGTAAAGTCAAGAAAATCACCAGGATCAGAAAGTCAGACAAGGCTACACACTAGGAGCCTGAGACATCTCTGTTGCTAGTCAGGTAACATGTGTAAAGATGGAAAACAAAATTCAGTTACCATAATGCACAGGATAATACAAAATAACCAGATTGTTTAGTCATAAACTGGTATTTGGGCATCTGGTGGCCATGAAAGTTCCTTTCATGCAAATGTTCTCATTAATAACACGCCTTGCAATCTATCTATATATAGATATATATTCTGATTTAGGTTCTAGAGCACATGTTAGATATGGTTTTAAAGGAAGATTTAAAATGATAGATAAATTAAGGCCTGTGTCAGTGATAGCTCAGGAGTTATGATGTTAGACTACTGATGGGAAGGTTATGAGTTCAAAATCCCACCACTGCCAAGCTGCCACTGCTGGGCCCCTGAGTGAGGCCCTTAACCCTCAACTGCTCAGGTGTATATGTCTTGGTAAGGAAAGGGCGTCTGCCAAATGCCATAAATACTGTAACTGTGTCATGAAGGTCAAGACAGGGAAAACTCATGTTTTGAATAAAAAGAAATATAGATTTACAATATTAAATGCCCTCTATCACTTAATAGACAGCTAAATGAAGACCTTCATCAATCCATGATTCTACTCGAGACAGATATAAGAGAAGAGCATGTTTACACCCTTCTCTAATTACACACAGGCCTACTGGATCATAAAAAAAACAATGCAAATGTACAAGCACATTTGCATCAATTGTATTGTATCTGTTTAGATCAGGAAAGATATTTCAGCGTTCAACAGCAGCCCTGAAGCTACTCACCGTACGCTGCTCGTATTTCGGTGATCTCGGCCATTTTGAGGGTTGGGGCGCGTCGTGTGCGGTCCAGGGAGAGAAAGAAAACAAGTACCAATCGGCAGAAGAGTGGACGTCGAGTCGTTTATTTAATTCTGACGACCTCGATCATTCATGATTTAGATTTCTACGAATTAGAATTCATGCTGCGTTGTGGCTGGGCGAGGCTGGAGCGGTGCTGGTGGCCGGGGATGCTGCGCTGCGCTGCTCGATGCTGCCGAGCTTTAAGATGCTGCTGCTGCGGCTGCGCTGCTCGCTGATGAAGCTCCGCCCACCTGCGCCGCCATCACCATCAATACCTAACAGGGAAGAAACACCTACAACATCCTCCCGAGTTAACGTTCAGCTGCTCTGATTTAACTGACACAGTGTCCAATTAACACCCACACCCGTTTCCTCTTTTCCTACAGCGGAGTAAGAGCCTACCCACTGAACACCTACTTACTGAACACTGATGAATCAGCCATGATTATATGAGGAGGAAAAAAGCCCTTTTAGGTCAGTCAGTCAGTCAGTCAGTCATCTTCTGTACCGCTTATTCCCAGTTACGGGGTCACGGGGGAGCCGGTGCCCAGC
>JAOVYV010000045.1:23485981-23517057 GCA_025674545.1 Hassar affinis | reverse complement strand
ACAATTTAGACTTACACACAGAGGAGTAAAAAAGACACTCTGGGGAATTAAAAAAAATTGTAATGAGAATTTATTTTCTGCAATGATTAGTTCATGTGAAAGATGAAAGATACAGAGCAGAGGCATTGAGAATGTTCATTTATCATTCTCTTTCACAATCCTCTCCCTTTTCCTTTCCATCCCTCTCGTGGAAAGAGAGAGAGAGAGAGAGAGAGGACATTAGCTGGGAAGGCATGTGGACTTAGGTGAGCACACACACACACATTCAGATGTCTTACAGTATTACTCAGGCGTTTCCTGCTCAGACTGACACCAGGCTGCTGTTCAGTCAGGACACTCCAGCTTGTAGCTGGACATTTCACTGCATCAGTGTAACATACAGCCATTCTGAAGATTCTACCTGAGTTCTTTACTACAGGTGATGAAGAGATTTCATTGCTGTTACTTCTTCCTTGGAGCTGCAGGAATGCTGTCAGCATGAGAGAGCATTTAGCCCAGATCTTCCATGGTCTAAATTAATGACTTTTTAAATGATTTTTTTTGGCTCAGTGTGTTTTGGGTTGTGTGGATGTATGGATTTATTGGCTTCTGTGGATGATTCCGAAGCATATCATTACAGTATTTGTGGGTGTTTGGTATTGTGCAAGCCACCAGAGCACACACAGGTTTTTTTTCTCTCCAGCCTACTTAAATGCTACAGGTGAAACCTCACTACGGATCATTTACTTCATTCTTCAGTCTCTGATGATTCTCCCTACAACTGTGAAATGTGGGACCACTCCCCCACTGTGATTCACTGAATCATCTGATCCTGTGGTCTGTGATCCACTCTCTCTCTCTCTCTCTCTCTCTCTCTCTCTCTCTCTCTCACTCTCTCTCCCACCAGCTGTAGTGACAGCAGCAGTAGAGAGCCATAACCACCCCAGCTGCTGCACAGAGCACAGCCTGACATGGAGATAACCTGTGCTTTATTTTAGGTAACGTAGTTTGAAGAAATCAACCCTGGTGTTAAGGCTCTTCCTGCGCAGGGCACACACAGCATTCGAGCTGTCTGAAAGTTAGTGAGAAACTGTAATGTGCTGTGTAGACTCTCATCAGAGCTGCCCATGCCAAGTGGTGAGTACACTGTAATTGGATTGATCTGGCTGATGGATAAATGGCTAAAGATAATGGAAACTGTAGTGATAAGGAAGTGCTTTCAGACATTCTTCTATACCATTAGCTCAGAACATTTCCAAGTAGTACTATTTGATGATGCTTAAAGTCGTTTGATAGTTTTGATTAGTGATCACGTATTCCTTTTGCATGCATGCTTGGCTTTGGGGTGTTGGTTGTTTTTTTTAATATCAGACATGATACGGTGAAGTTTTCTGCATTTACTTGTAAATTTTCCCAGCAAAACTCTGACTTTGAATCTTTGACAAATCTTTGACTCTTTGAAGATTGACATTAGTGCAGCTATTTTTTCCTGTCATTTTTTAAAATTTTATTTTATTACACAGTGCAGGAATATAAACATATGGAAATAATTTTAAATTAAGCACTGACTAGTACATAGTGTATGTTGTCTTTATATCTACCTAAAACAAATATTACATATACGCTCTTTGGAATTAAACTCTTAAATTCAGAGTTTTTCCACTACTTGTTTTTCACTTTTTGGTTTCACATATATTGATTTAATATGTACAAAGCATTAGCTTGTGCCCCGGAGAACCATCAGGACTACTTACAGGAACATTCAGTTATAGTATGTCTGAGAATTTTACAATAGCATATACTCTTTTTACCTAATGTTAATGTTATTAACTGTGTTTAATCTTTAAAGATACTTGCAGTAATATGTGAGGAAATCATGTGAGCCAGTCAAGTTTAGTTTCTTTCCACAAAAAAAGATATTCTTCACTGGGAATAAATATGTAATGAGGTAGTCAAGCTTGAGCCAGGTTCATCAGTGAATGGTAAATGGTATTGCTTTGTGTTTACTGTTAGAATTTTAAGTGCAATTATTAAGGACTAATTAATCACATGTGGAGGGCAGAGACAGATAATTGTTGTCTTTGCGTGATTTCATGAGTTTCAAAAGAGTCTCTAGCTTTTCTTCATAACCAAAATTCTCTCTAATCAAAATTCATCTACCAAAATTCAAAACAAATATACTTTATGTTATAAACATGCAGGTTAAAATGTCCAGCATTCAGACAGGTCACGAAATGCTAAATGCACTCCGTTAACAGACACACTGCATCTTTAGTGCTACTTTTGCTTGCGTGATCACTCAATCAAATCGCCTATGTACTGCACATTGAAATCAAGCAAATCATATTCTATACAACAATGCCATTAATGGTTAATTTTGCACATTTTCTAATTCACAGGAAAGCAATTCTTTTTTCCATCTATTCTTATTTAATTTTGTTCCATTTCATGTTTTGGCATAATTGTAAAATGAGGATTGGGATCACTACATAAATTCAAATTATGAATATTTTGTGAAAATTCATATGTGTACATGCAGTGATTACCTTTTGTGCTAGCATATAGATTTACAGCATGTGTGTGTGCGTGTGTGTGTGTGTGTGTGTGTGTGTGCAGTGTTTCAGACTCTTGACTGAGAGGTGAGTGAAGTGTGGAGCCATGAGGCTGCTGTGTTGGTTAGAGGGAGGCAGACCCTCTGTAGCTCCATTGCTGCTGCTCCTGCTCTGCTGTCCTTCGCTTTCTATCCATCCCAGATCCTCTCATCTCCACGAGCCACACAAACGCACACACAAACAAGAGAACATCACACTGGCTGTTATTCTGCCTAAGGATAATACCTCATACCCATGGGCCTGGCCACGTGTCGGACCTGCCCTACTGCGTGCAATAGAGCTCATCAACGCTGACTCTTCGCTCCTGCCTGGGTACAGACTACACCACGTTTTTAATAATAGTGAGAATGCTGATGGTATTTGCTCAGAGTCTGTTGCTCCACTAATGGCTGTGGACCTAAAGTTCACTCATGAGCCATGGGCTTTCATTGGCCCAGGCTGTGACTACACAGCCTCTCCGGTGGGCCACTTCACCACACACTGGGGTCTACCCATGATCACGGCAGGAGCACCAGCAGTAGGCTTCCTCCTCCGCGCTGGGCTCTACACCTCCATTACTAACACAGGCCCTACACACAAAAAGCTGGGTGAGTTTGCCCTTCATGTGTGTAGACACTTTGGCTGGGTCCAGCATGCCCTGCTGATGTTTGGGGACAGCAAAATGAGTGAGCGCGAGTGCTATTTTGCCATTGAAGGCCTTTACATGGAGTTACACAATGCCAACATCACCACGGTGGACGTGGTGTTTGAGGAGGACAGCAGGCCCATCAACTACTCTGATCATCTTCATAAGATAAAAGAAGAGGGCAGATGTGAGTAGATTTGTCTTCTGTAGCAGCAGATGTGTGGTCTTGTTAATTTCTTAATGACTGGACACAATTCCATATGAATTACATGTTGACTCAAGTTAGTACTGAATCATGGTTTCCTCTCAAGCGGGATATGTTATCCTTCTTTATGTTTATATACCTCATATGTAGTCATAAATTCCAATGGCTTATGAAAAACCTTTTACACAATTTACCTAAATCTTTTCATTTGGTTACAACATTTGCAACATTTACATAATCTATAATTATTGACTTGTTTTATATTTCCTAGACAGTAAGCTATAAAGCAGTTTTTACTGCTTTACAGTGAGATTGGTAGTTCTGAATCCCAGAATACAAAGTTAATATGAGTCACTCCACAACAAATTGTTTCTCTAGTCAATGATAATCAAGGAGAGAGAGAGAGAGAGAGAGAGAAATAAAATTGCTTTAGGAAATAATGACACAAGAGTTGACACATTTTACTGTTATCCTTGATCATACAACTGAGTATGACTAGTAAACACAATTTACTTTTAACATTGCCTCATACTCAGTTTTAGATATTTATTATATGCTCATATGCTCATACAAAACATTGTGCAAAGCAAGTGGCCACTTCTGAGCAATTTTTCTTTTTATAGTTTATTAAAATTTAATTTTAAAAGAATAATTAAAAGTAAAATGCATTTAGTTACAAGACTGAAGACTGGCTGAACCCACTGGCAGGTCTCATGAATTTAAGGGCTTGGTGACTCTTGGTGCTGTTTACTGGATTTTTTAAAAATTTAATTATTTACCTTAATTATAACTGTTGTAGGCTGAAGTGCAGATTAGATAACACAGGACTGCCCACCACAAAGTCCGACGACTGCAAAAACAATAAGGTCATGTCTATAATGAGGAGAGAAAGTAGAGCATTTTACACTAACACACTCAAAAAGAAAACCTGTAAACCGAAAATATATTTTGAAGCCCCATTCTGTATATTTAAGCATAGTACCAGACACTTTTATTTAAAACAACTTGTAAGTGAGACACAACATTCAAGCTTCAGTACAATAGTTGACCTTGGAGTAAGCATGAAGTATTAATCATTAGGGCAAAGTGCAAGGAGATCAGTAAAACAAGTGCACAGTAAGAGTGAGTTAGGGGTGTTACAGTGTTAGAGGTGTTAGGAGATGAGGTGCTCTCAGAAGAGATGAGTCTGTAAGAGATTCGTATAGATAAAGGCGGTAGCAATTGGTAGCTCATTCCCCAATTGGGGAATCAGAAACAAGAATAGTCTGGACTAAGATTGTCTTTTGTGAAGGGATGGCAATGCCAGAAGAAGATCCATCCCAAAATGGTGTTATACTGTTTTGGATTTAAAACCTATATTTCAAAAAATGAATGAATGAATGAATGAATGAATGAATGAATGAATGAATGAATGAAAAAGAAGGATTCTTTTTTGAACCTGGTTCTTCTCATAGAAATTGCTGCAAATTATGTGCACATTTCTGTTTTTGGCATGCAGCTCCATTTTTATTCTGTTTATCTAATTTGACACGTCTTTGCTGTACGGCTTAACACTGAAATGTGATTCTTTTCTCCACTGGGGTGTACATAGTGCTCATGGAATCTTATCATATGATTAATGTGTGATTCATATAATTGACATTTGCAAAAATAAAATGTCAGCAAGGTTGTTTTTGCTTGGTATATAGAGTATAAATACTGTATTTAATAATGTAAATCATTACATGGAAATAATCTTAAAATTGATTGAATTTAAAATTTAAAGATCTTAACTGTCCTTAAAGCCAGTGTCTTTTGGTAGACAGAATTAAAGCAACAATGCTCCCAATCCCTAACATTCCAGGAACTACATTTACATTTATGGCATTTGGCAGACGCCCTTATCCAGAGCGACTTACATCTTATTTTACACAACTGAGCAGTTGAGGGTTAAGGGCCTTGCTCAGGGGCCCAACAGTGACAGCTTGTCTGTGGTGGGATTTGAACTCATGACCTTTGGATCAGTAGTCCAACTTCTTATCCACTGAGCTACACTGCCCCCTACATCTTTCAGGTACTTGTCATTCTGCTATCAGCCTGCAGCTAGCACAGTTGTATGTATTTTTTTTACCGATCATTTTGTAACTTTTGTTTAGGTCCCAAAAGAATATAAAAATATCCACTCAACCTTTATAATGAGAGGTCACCGTATAAGGAAGTACAGCACATTGTATCAGATCCATCGGCATTTCCTGTGAAAACAGACTTTGTCACTTGCCAAATTTATCCACTTTTATGGCTGTCTACTTTGTGCTGTAAAGGCAGAGCTCTACAGTATGTACTTCAGCTGTGCCTTTCAGACAGATGTGTCTGAGTATTTGCCCTTTTTATAATAATTATATAGTTTAGTAGAGGATCTTAAAATGTACCACAGAGAAATCATGAATAATAATAAATTAAATACATCATGATATTACATCACCGAAGGTGTTGTGTCCTTTAACTGAGACATCTGATTACCTTCCTATGTATTCCTATGAAAAAGCATATAAAGAAAGTGGTATCATAGGAGGTGAGGTTAGTGGATCTACGAGAGACGGAGAAGAGATGGACAGGTTGTGGTGTTACATTACAGTCTGTTAAAGTGGTTATATAGTTGAAAAAAACCTGTGCTGAGCTCACCTGGGGAGCAGTGACCTTTTCTACAAGAAACACTTATCAATATGGCACAAGAAGTATATACTGCATTCACACCAGCAAGAGCAGTTCTAGAGATGCCCTGCCTTTCTGCTTCAAAATGTTCTATGTGTCTCTGCTCTGTATGTTATTCAGTCTATATGACCTTTGTCACAGGCCAATTTTTGGTAAATGTGCCTGTAGGTAGTATATTATTATTATATTTTATTACATGCAGAGTTCAACATCTGCCAATCACAGTCATGAGTCAGTTCACATGTGATGCTAACTGGCTGAAGCTAACTCCCTGACAATTTTGTTTTGTCTAAAATGTTAGTCTACAGCAAGTGATTCTATTGCCTGTTAGGTTTATAATGCAGAGGGATGTGTCGGTTCGCCATCATGCAGCACAAACTCTGTAGTAATTTTAAAACCACAGTGCAGTAGAGGTTGATATAATGGCATACCAAGTTGTTTCATTAACTAGCTGTCTCTCCAACATCTCCAATGTGACTTTTTTGCTCACACAGGCAAAAATGTTGCCTATAACACTATTGAAAATATTTATCTCTTGTCATTTTATTTAAAAATATAAAATTCTGCACAATTCCATGTTAAAACTGCAATTTATATTTTACTTTTATCTATTTGTTTTTTCTCTTTTTTTGGGCCAGTAAAAATAGACAAGGGGCCAGTAAAACATTGATCTAATAGGGGGGATCTAATGTTATATTGATCTTATGTTATATTGGTCAGTAACATGTTTTGACAAATTTATGACACGTACTCATTAATAGATGTCATAATACTTGACAAAATATTATTTCCTGACATCATATCTGAAATGCTACTTGACATACCTGATTTCTTATAAATTTTGAGTTCTATAAGGACATTATTGATGAGTCTATAGCATTATAAAGGGTATTTTACAATAATGGTGACAGTACCAGGCACATTCATTGAGAACTGGCATTTCATTTTTGAGCAGATATCATGATCTGGTTGTAAAAATAAAACCCTGACTCTAGACTAGGTACAGATTTATTTTTACAAACAAACTTTTCAATGTGTTAGGCACATTACTTAAATGTGTTCAATGACATTTTGGATATTTATTACAGCCAAAGATTTAACTTTCCACCTATGGATTGCCATTAGACTCCAGTTGATACAATGTACAGGTGTAATAATGATGGGTTGTGAATTCCACCATTGGGACAATATTACAAAATCCTGTTTTTCATTTGTTCAGTGGATCAGTATTTCAATTAGCAAGTTTTTCAGTCATGCTTAATGAAGGATTCACTGGTCACGCTTTGTTGGATAGTCCAGCTACAGAGGGTTCACATAGTATTTGTAACAGTTTGTTAGTTGAGAGTCAGCAATTCAGCTGTTTTGCTTTGTTTGTAGATGTTTACCAGATTGTCTATAGAGTATATGTGATTATTCATGAACATACCTACATATTCTCTGAATAATTTAGTTGAACTTGAACTACTCGCTAGGGTTAGGTTAAGAGTAAGGGTTATGGTTAGAAGGTTCAACAAAGATTAAATGGTTTACTAATTGTTTGTTGAATATTTGTATATACATTGTTTGACATTTATATAGCCTGGCTGCTGTTGAAATGTTACAAATACTCTGCTGGTCGACTATTCCAATTCATTACCAAGTCACTTTTTTTCTCATTTAGTGCCTCATTCTCAGTCAGGTTGAACTGGGGATTTCCAGCTGTTCAGTGCGTCAGGCTAGATATGATTTTTTTACAAGCATATCATTAAAAAACAACCCACAAGATATCCCACTATTTTAAGTGACAATAAAATATTCATATGGCAAGTGTAAGTGAGTAGTGTCCATGTTCTGTTTATGACATGATTATATCAGTCCTCACACAGAGAGTTCAAGAAAAGTGTGATCATTCTGTGACACAATGCGATGTTTGGAAGAGATTCCAAAAGAGTGCCATTTTTATATACGAATAAATTTATCAATCAAGTTTCTGATTCAGATTCTGATCATCAAGTATCTGATTAAGCTTGTCAAGATCTTGTGAACATTAAAAGCAAATAGCCCTACCAATAGTACTCCTAGAAGGCCTAATGGTCTAATTTCTCCCCTCTGTTTTATTTAAAGAGCATGCAGAGTGTATTGATTGACAGTCCCTGCTGCAGTGGTCCCAATTTGAGCCTGTTTGTAACAGATCTCCTTTCATCAGGGCAGCTAATAGCCAAGAATCAGCAGGAGCTTCAACATCAATACATCTTATGATCACATGCACTGTTGATGAAAACCCATCATGCTTCTCTTCTCAGATTTAAGCTTGCATTCTTTCAAATCACTTCATTCTCACTCAGCTGTGTGCCACTGCATGAGAGGGGTCTTTTGTTCCATAAATGTGCACTCGGCAGGGGAACCTCCCACCCATTTTTAAGTTCCAACCCGTTAGCTTTAAATTGCTGAGTAGGGTTCTTAGATTTAAGTATGGCTTGTTGTTTCCATAGGTATTTACAAATTAGATTTCAGATTAGATTTCTTTGGAAATTTAGAATTTCCTAGACCTTGATCTGCAAGTAAAGGTTAAATAAACTTTTGGGCTAAGGTCTATTGCTGAGTAATTACATACACTCTGTTTATCTGAAAATGCTCACAAAATCTTGAATGATTCTACCAGCTGAAGATAGCATTCCTAATTCTCACAAAAACTCTAGAGTATGTATTGATTGGTCTTGGAAATCATGCCTTTGCAGATGCCGCTCTCTACATGTGTAGTTTCAGTCCCTGCCATCACCATGGTTTCAAGACAGAGGAGCACCCATGCTGAACTAAACTGGCCACAGCACTGAGCAAAGCGTTCCACTGCCTGCTGCTTACATGTGTCCAATCCATCTGGTCTTAGTTAACAATTAAGCTGGACTGGTGAAAACCATGGAGATGCAAAGCAGAACAACTTATGTTGTTCTAATTGAACATGAAGGAGGGGGTAGATGTGCATGAATAGCTACATATATGCCTCTGCTAGAGGAAGAATGTGCTGATGAGAGGATATCTGCTGAAAAAACTCCCTGAACTGGACAAAACAGGTGGTGAAACAGTTACTTCCCTCATATATCATGATGGAGATTGCTCCCTCTCAATGCTTAAATGAGCAAATCGTTTTATCATGACCATCCTCTCATGGTCTGCTGGTCAGTATCAGCAAATCATGCCTTTCCAACATGCCTGAGATTCACCCTTCTATTAGCTATTAGCTATTTTGCTATTTTTTCATGGTTGTTGTCTGCTTTACCTTTACCAAGCTACAAAGCGATGGCTAACTATGAAGCAGTAATTCCAGTGATAGAAACAAGTGACATTTGAAATGATATGCAAATTATGCATGATGTGGTAAATAGACAAAAATACAAAAGACTGGCACAAGTGAATTCCTCAAACCACTACTACAGGCCCTATACTGCCCTAAGAGCTATAGTCTTCATGGATTTAGCTGAAGTATTAAACCACATTTAAAACAGAGATTGCAGTCATGTGTCTAAATATTACACTTACATTATAGTGTGTATATATAGTGTAGTTATATTGTAGTGAATACAGTTTTGTAGTGAATACCATCCCATATCAGAAACTAAAATAACTGGACTGTGGCACAAGTGACAACAGAGTAGTCAAGATACACTATACACCATGCACAAGCTCCAAGTATGCAAATGACTTGAAGTAAGTGTAAAAACAGTATCAGGCACTGATATAATCAACCTCCACCCTCAGGCGAATCATTTAAATGAATGGACTTAAATAACTGAAGTCCCTGAAAATTTCAAAATGGACTTGGGATCATCCTCTGACTACACTCAAGCCAATTAACTCATTAACATTACATGATTTCTGTGTATTTTTAAGGAAATGGCTTCTGTGGCTTTTAAGGAAAGTAGGCATGGAGAAATTAAACTGAATACATCCCCTTCCAAATAGAGCAGATGAAGATGTAGCAGTACTCAGACTGGAACACTTGGATAGATACACAGTTAGTGGAGATGTCAGTGAGCTGTGTCTGGGCAAAGAGGTTTGTGCATTTGTGCAAGCTGGAATGTGAGAGCATGAGAAATAATTAATGTTGTGACTGGTAATGTGTTGCTTGGAGGTTGCATGATTGTCTCATAGCTACTTTTCCTATCAATGGGTAATGAATGAAGCACGAGGCAAGGAACATGTCATGAAGCAGAGGCAGATGTAAGAGTGTCAAAGAGTCCCACCACATATTCAAAGCTTTAGAACCTATCAAGACTGTGTTCATGCCTAATGAGGCATCTTTGCATAATAAATGTTTTTTTTTTGCCTCGACCACTGAGTTGGGGTTGTTTTTGGGTTGTCTGTCTGTCCGTCCATCTGAGATTCACATTAGCACAATATTTGAATAAGTGGTTGAATATAGGATTTGTTTGAAATTGTCACTGTAACCAGCTGATTACCTAATTAGATTTTGAAATTGATACAACCCCTGCCATGGTCACAGCAAGTTCAATAGAAATAGTTTGTCTTGAATAGCTTTCTTCATTTTTGTCATACAATGATGTTGCTTACATGTTCATGGGCAGGAACTCAAGACATATTTTCATAGCTATTTACAATTTTGCAATAAGTCCATCCTACTGTCCATCCGTCAGTGTCTCTGTGCATTCGTCCAAGATTTATATTAACCCAATATCTGAAGAATGAGTGATTGAATGTTTGTAGTATTTTTATAGAGTTATCATTGTAACCAGGAGATGAACTGATTAGGTTCTGGAATTAACATGGTGAATGCCACAGCAAGGTCTGAAATTGGCACATTGGCAGTGTGTGTGTGGTTTCCATTTCTCTTCCCGTCAGTGAGGGCGCCGTCTGTTGTCTTTTGGTGTCTCTGGTGTGCAGCAAGTCGAAATTCTTCTGCTGTCTAGATTTTGACCTTCTTGTTATACTAGACAAGTCTTCTCCATGAAATTGATCACCTGCTGAAGGGTCTTCTCATCTAGACGCAATGTAAGACTGTTGGATCTGCTCCTGCCTGGCTTTCAAAACCAGATAGTAAAGTTAATTTGTCTCACCCGTTCATTTAGCAGCTGGCTTCTGCATAATCTTTCTAGCTTGTGGCCCTTGATAGAAGATTTCAGTTGCTTTGGATCACTTAGGTGTGATCTAATACTGTCTGCATCTGAGGTTGAATCTCAGGTGGTCCCTGTAGTCAGCCTCTTCTCACATACGAGTCTAAAGCAATCGTTGCCCAAATGGGTCGAAATGTCTTGATGCATGCTCAGTAATCCAGGTAAGTAATTTATGAGTAATTCCTACGTGAATAACACACATGGCTATTGTAATTAATATAAATGTGCTGTTTACAATGAGCTTAGACTGAAGAAGTCACTTGAGTGAGTGACGAAATATATCTCCACACTAAACCTTGTGTCAAGATCTTCAACTTTCTGGGAATATTTAAACTTGTAACTGCTGCATGCAGACTCTTTATCCAAACACAATTACAAAAAGGTCAGATCACAATGACAATGCTTAGTAGCTGGAAGCGGGACTGTATGTTATGTTCTTTCATGACTGTGCTCTTGTCTATCTACTAACATGCGTCTGCCTTTTGCTTTTTCATTTCCTTTCTGTCGTGTTTTTATTATGCTCGCTGCTCACTGTGTGCTTTTTAGAACTCTAATGGACTCTTAGTTTCCAGGAAATCGTAGATAGAATACAGCATTTAGTGGAAAGAGATTGAACTTTCCCCTAGCACACATTACTCTGTTATTACTCATCGCTCTTAATAAGGTATAAAATGGAGATAATGCGTGTTGTATCAATCTGTCGATCATTTTGCCAAAGATCCTGTTCTAGTTTTGAGTGTGTGTGTGTATGGACCATGTTTTTTTTGTCCCCACAAGGATAGGAATAGCTGATATTACAACCTTGTGGGGACATTTTGCTGGTCCCCATAAGGAAAGTTTTTTTTGTTGTAGATTTTAACTGACATAAAAAAATAAAAGCCAAAAAGCCTTTTCATTACTGTGGTTAAGGTTATGGTTTGGGTTAGGGTTAGCATTAATTAGCTGCAGTAATAATTATAGCAGGCAGCACGGTGGATAGCACTGTCGCCTCCCAGCAAGAAGGTCCTGGGTTAAATCCCCGGGTGGGGCGGTCTGGGTCTTTTCTGTGTGGAGTCTGCATGTCCTCCCTGTGTTCGCGTGGGTTTACTCCGGGCACTCCGGTTTTCTCCCACAGTCCAAAGACATGCACGTTAGGTTGATTGGTGTCTCTAAAGTGGCCTGTGTGCGTGTGTGCCCTACGATGTATTGGTGCCCTGTCTAGGGTTGTTCCTGCCTTGCACCCTATGCTGCCAGCATAGGCTAGGCACTGGCTCTCCCATGACCCTGAAAAGGAGTAAGTGGTCAAGAAAATGAATGAATGAATGAATGAATAATTATAGCAATGAAAAGTCCTCACAAGTATAGCAATACAAATGTATGTATATAGCATACAAATGTGTTTGAGAGAGATAGCTAGAGAGAGCGAAAGAATGAAAAAAGAAAGAATGAAAGACAGAAAGAAATTCTGGAGATCTGTGCAGGTTTATTTTATGAACACAACCCATGTGTGTACCACACTAAGATTCATGTGTGTACCACACCAACCTCTTCCCTAACACCCAACCTTTATAATGATATACTATATTATGCTCACACATATCTCTGTATTTCCCTGTGATTTGACAGCTGCAGGCCAGGCTCCATAGATCATAGAGTCATTGTTTGCTGCTAATTTTATCTCTGCCTGTGTCTGTGGTCTTCAGTCTACATGTTCAGCTGTGACAATAATGGTAATAGTAATAAATAATCACTTTATTAGGTTCTCTTTCTTTCTTTCTTTCTTTCTTTCTTTAAATAAAGAAATAAGCAAGTAAAAAGCTGTCTATAAATGAAAATTTTGGTGCAGCTTAGACCTTTCTGAATGATTAATCAGAAATCATTTTGTTTACAATTTATCTGTGCTCACAATTTAGGCACAGAGGGATCTTAGAGCTTAAAGTGCTTTGTTACCTCTAATGATGTGAGCTCTAATCGAATTGCTTATAACTGCTAAAAAAGAGAAAATGATATGAAAACTACCTCTCAGATAAGTGCTTACTATAGATTTACCATCACAGAATTTCATAGAAATCACTGTCAGTGTATTTTAAAACCATTTTATGGGCAACCAATAGCCTGCTCTCTCTGACTGTGCTTAAAAATACACAGGAATTAAAAATATAGTTTTTCTGTTTGAGTGAAAAAATCTGTTTTGTCTTCATATGTATGACATTGTAGGCATGGGTGTGTATTTGGTAGACTTACTGTTTTAATCCTGTGTTACTTATGTGTTACTTGTATGCAGATGTACAAAAATGACCCTGCTTCTAAACTTGAAATGATTGTCCTAGTTTCGAATCACACCCTGTTTTTTTTAATGCAGCTTTAATGAAGCCTTTTATAGAGGCCACTGCATGTATGTGTATGATTGTCTTATTTATTTGTCCTTTTATGGCATTAAGCAGACTTAGAGTCTGTGCACACTAGAACATTTTCACCCTCCCACTATGTTTTGAGTGTGTGTGTGTGTGTGTGTGTGTGTGTGTGTGTGTGTGTGTGTGTGTGTGTGTATGTATACCATGTTTTTATATCTTTGTGGGAACCAAATGTCCCCACAAGGATAGGACTATTTGATATTTTTGACCATGTGGGAACATTTTGCTGGTCCTCATAAGGAAAGAGTTTTTTTTTTGTAGGTTTTAACAAAAATACTGAAATAAGTTGCCTTTTCATTATTGAGGTTAAGGATTTGGGTTAGGGTTAGCATTAAATAGCTGCTTTAATAATTATGTCAGTGGAAATTCTCACACATATAGCAAGACAAATGTGTGTGTGTGTCTGTATGATAAATTTGCACTGTTGGTCTTCTGCTTTGATAGCTTTAAGCATTCAATCATTCATTCATTCATTCATTTTCTTAACCGCTTATTTCTTTTTAGGGTCACAGGAGAGCCGGTGCCTAGCCGTCAGCATAGGGCGCAAAGCAGGAACAACCCTAGACGGGGCGGCAATCCATCATAGGGCACACACACGCACGCACATACTCACACACTAGGGCCACTTTAGAGACACCAATCAACCTAACATGCATGTCTTTGGACTGTGGGAGTAAACCTACGCGGACACGGTGAGAACATGCAGACTCCACACAGAAAGGACCCAGACCGCCTCACACGGGGATCGAACATTCTTGCTGTGAGGTGCCCGTGCTACCCACCGAGCCACTGTGTCGCCCAAGCTTTAAGCATGTCTTGTTAATAGAGCATGTTAATAGATCAGCAGTATAATGCAAAATGCATAATTGTCAGACACATCCAAAACGTTTTTTTTCTTTGACTGGCTGGGTGTGCACACATATCCATGCAGACACACAGGCCATAAATTCCTACCTAATAGTGTTAAGATTACATTTTGCTCTTGCTGTATGCTGAGGTAATCTCATTAGTCTATTGAACAGCCAGTCAGTGCTGGGAAATTGGCTCTAATGGGTACTATCTATAATAAATTCCATGATGAAATCAGGTAAGTGATGGGGATGAGACCACCTCAAGACCAAGACTTTAAAGGGTCGAGTCTGAACCAAGAACAAGTCTTTGGGATTTCTAGGTGATCAAGCCTGCATTGAATCAAAACTTATTTTAGAATGCAAGGAGAAAAATCAAGGCATTGGAGTCTTTGGAGGAGGAAGACCTAAAAATTGCCTAAAAACCTCTGGGTTTGGGACAGTGATGTCGAGTAAACTACCATCATGCAGCATGAGCTGGACATTAGGGGCTGTTTGTCACCTAACCTTCACTGGATATGCGTGTGTGTGTGTGTGTGTGTGTGTGTATATGTGTGTGTGTGGGTGTTAATGACCCTCCAGGCTGTTAGCATGTAGAGTTGTGTATGTTGTGTTCTACATTGTTTTGAGCCAGCTCTTGTGCCCAAGAATGTCTTCTCACAAACACTTCTTGTTGCTGACATTGCATTATATATATAATACATAGCTCCTGTCAATACAATGTAAATGAACTGATTAATTATTAATTTATTATTAATTAATTAATTAATTAATGTGTTTAAATATTTTGAGAGTATGAAAAAGAGACAGTGTAAGTGAAAAAGTGGTCTCGAGCCCAGAGTCAGCACCATCAGATTTGAGTACTACAACACTACTTAGGATATTATGTCTGACATATACAAAATAAAGGGTCAGAAAAATTGCTGTCTGTATTTTATGCTTAATAACCTGTATTCAGATGCAGAGCAGTTGCTGTATCTCAGTGTGGTACAGCAACTGCTCTGCATCTCACAGCAAAGTGCTCCAGGGGGTGGGGAAATCACCCAAGGCACCCAGTTATCCACCATTGAAAGCATTTACCATAAGCACTGCCTGGGCAGGGCGAGAAACATCATCACGTATGCTTCTCATCCTAACCATGGTATTTTCACCCTCCTTTCATCTGGTAGACACCAGTAGTCTCAGGAAGATCTTCTTCCCTTAGACTATGACCCTGCTAAACTCCACACTGCTGCTTTAAATTGCATTATTGCACTCACTACACCGTTACTGCACAACTACTACTACTATAGTCCATTTTGCTCTATTCATACTTATATTTTCATACTTGTTCATACTTATCTCATGTTTTTGCACAGTCAATAATGCACTATTCACAGCTGTACATACAGTACTGTACATATTGTACTTACTGTACTCATATATACTATATATTTGCACCCTATGCTACCGGCTAGGCACCGGCTCTCCCGTGACCCTGAAAAGGAATAAGCAGTTAAGAAAATGAATGAATAATAGAATAGAATAGAATAGAATAGAATAGAATAGAATAGAATAGAATATGAATTCTCAATTTCTTGCCTTTTCTCTATTTTTTGTAGTGGTGTTTGTATGCTGCATTCCTGATATCTTCCGGCAGTTAATGGTAAACTTCCATAAAGCAAACCTACCAAAAGAGGATTTTGTCTTCATCTACATTGATGTCTTTGGGCGCACTGTGGCATCAAACCCTGCCCGGCCTTGGGCCAGAGGAGATGCTGATGATGACCTCGCGAAAGAAGCTTACCAGGTAAGGTTGAGGAGAGACTTCATACTATAGGAGCGATACAACGTGCCTGCATTGAATCAAAACTCATTTTAGAGTGCAAGGAGAAAAATCAACAGGGGACAGAAACTGTGAGAAGCGGAAAAAAGGGAAGCAAGCAAGGTTTAGCATCAAAGCTTTGCGAATCTTATTGTATTTATGAGCAAATCAGCAAAGAACTGGTTCTCAAATACTGGACAATCCATGACAACAACCACACAAGAACCACACAGATAGAAACTGTAAAATATAAATATAATGTTTCTTTTTCCATAAAAATGTCTGTGAATTGCAGGAATTATATCTGCACCTAAATAAATACTCATCACAATAATCCTATCAGTTTTTTTTTTTTTTTCAATCTTGTTTTTTTCTAGAACATTTTTCTTCAGCCTTGTTATTATTTTACTCTCAAGGTTAATAAATTGAAGATGAAAAGCACAAATGTTGTTTCATCCTGAATTTGCCATTTGATTGAAGTTACTTGGTCGTATGGCCTTTTCAATTATGCACTGTGCATATTCTCATTGTGCACCTTCTCCTTTGGGGACTTTATCAGCATCCAGCCAATCTTCCTCTTCTGATTCACACCTGATGCTACATGTGCAACTGACCAGTGCCAGTTTCCTTTTTTTTCCACAAGAGACACAAAACACCTAGTAGTCTGAACACTTGACCTTTTGTAATCAACCAACCCTAAGGAAGACTGGCTTGCTTGTTGGCATATTTGGAGCAGAACACATGCACAGCTTTTAGTCACAGGTTTATAATACCATTTGCCTGTCACACTTGGCTCCTCAACCTACTCTATGTGAGGTCTAATATCAGCTATTTCAGGAGAGTGGGTTCAGAAGTAATTGAACACTTCTGTTTTTATAGTGTAGGAGTTCTGGAAAGTAAGTGGTAAAGCTACACAGGACGCTCTCTGTTGATCCCTGATTTCCATTTTGTGATGTAGGTTTATTTTACATTTAGTCAGCTATTGTATCCCCTCACCAGAAGCTCTGTAAGATTCATATTCTCCTTCTTCCTGTACTGCTGTACTGTGCTTGTTCACTGCTGAATTCCTAGTGCCAAAGTGCTCATAAAAGATGCATGAAGAATGAAAACATGACTTGATTGGCATTGTCCGTGACATCCTTTGTGAAAATCACAGACATGACTGAACACTCTTCGGTTCTTACATCTGAAAATATTTAATTGGGGACTCTTGTTTCTTTTTCAGAGTGTGAAAATCCTGACATACAGAGAGCCACAGAATCCAGAATATAAAGGTTTTGTCACTGATCTGAAAGCAAATGCTAAGAAGATGTTCAACTTCACAGTGGAGGACTCTCTAGTAGGTTACATCACATAAGAGGATTTGGATATGATAGAATTTGAGCCTTGTTTGTGTTGGTTTTCTCCAGGTTCTCCAGTTTCCTCCCACCTCCCAAAAACATGCCTGTAGGTGGATTGGTGATACTAAACTGCCTCTAGGCATAAATGAATGCATGATTTTGTGTGCATGTTGCCTTATGATGGACTAATGTCCCAGGATTAAGTGCTTACTGAGTGAGTGAGTGAGTGAGTGAGTGTGAGTGTGAGTGTGAGTGTGAGTGTAAGTGAGTGAGAGTGAGAGTGAGAGTGAGTGAGTGAGAGAGAGACCATAATTCATCATGCTGACAAATATGATAATGCCTGTGACTTTTTCAGTGACATCATGTGTGTCACATGTGCAAATCACTTTAACACACAAATAAAAGCTATGCATATCTACATATATTCATAAATATACACCCATATTCCATATGCATGTCAGAGCAATATCACTCCTCACACCATCTGGGCTTTTGTCATAAGATTGACTAAGTACCTCATGCCATGAGAGTTTAGTCTTTACCTTAAGCTGTCAAGCTGTCAGTGGGAATGCTTCATGTCTGTCGTGAGTGAGTCTGACATGAATAGGGTCAACATTTTTTAATAGGTCGTTACATTTAAATTTTTAGGACTTGGACTCGGGTGATCAGAAAGTTTTCCATGAGTTTATATTTTGATTGGATGTTAAATTGTTTGAGTCTGACATTTAGTTCAGTTAATTAAAATAAAAAAGTACTGCACAAAAGTCTTAGGCACTCTACTGTGTTTAGGTACAACTTGTGTTATTGGTGTTTTTTTTAGTTCTGCATTATTGGGTCAGTACAGAAAGATTCAATATTTCCAAGTGGTACTTTTTCAACAAAAAACATTACACAAAAATGTGTGTATGTCAGAAATGAAAGCACAACAAACCACTTTTCAGACTAAAAACCTAATGGAGCCTGCTGGGTTTTGCATACAAAAAAAAAACAGGCACAGTCTCCAGAAGAGCTGTGGCAGATTCTCCTAGATGCTCTGTAAAACTTAAAACTACACACATTGTACCTGGGAGCACTATTTAAGTAAAAGGCACAGCAAATATTGCCTGCCTGTAGTTTATTATTGTTTATTGCACTTTGTGTGCACGTGTGCCAAAGACTTCTGCATCGTACTGTACAGCAATTAGCTGGTAAATTTTACTGAGCGTCTTGGAGAATCTGTTGGAGAACAGCTCTTCTGGAGACTTTGACTGTCATACTTACTTCTTTTTTTTGCATGCAAAACCCAGCAGCCTTCATTATGTTTTTTGTCTGAAAAGTGCTTTGTTATGTAACGTGTTGCTTTCGTTACTGACATACAAACATCTTTGTTTAACATTTAATTAATATATAATTAAATATATAATGAAAGTTGTGCCAAAAAAACAATAGAGTGCCTAAGACTTTTATAAAGTACTGTACATGTTGCAGTTTGTGTTGGCTGCCTTGTGAGTGTCTATTTTAAGTGTATGTATTTGTATTCAGGGTCTTGCTTCCACAGCAGACAAATTCTATGACTCCACCGCAGCCATCATTCTTGAAGACAGGTTATTACTCATAGAAAACATGTGGATAAAAGAACAGATCATTTATGTCTCACACAGGCAGCACTGTTAGCAGTACTTCACTGCAACTGGTCAGTTACTCTACTAAGTAAGATGCTCCTATTACTACAATAATGAATTGATTACTGAAATTAATACTCTGGTAATGTTATTCTACTTAGATATGTACACCTAGGCCCTGATTTACCAAAAATTTCAAAGTATAAAATGATACCTACAAACTACAATTGGTGTTCAGGGTCTAATGGATTGTGTCCTTGACATGTGTCTAGTTTTTGCATGTCTTAACAAATATACAGTTTGGGGCTACCTGCAGGTGCAAAATACAGGGCAAATAGATTTAGCATTAATTTAGAACATCTCTTCAGGAGTGGCAATTTCATGCATATGTTAACGTACAATTGAAAAGCAGGCATTTGCTGAAGTCTGTTCTGTCCAATTGGGGACAAATTTACACTGTTTAGTAATGAGAATAAGGAGAATTAAAATTATACTTCAGCATATCAACATGATCAAGATGTTAAAATCATGACTTAATAGTACAGTTTCAAATTTGGTTTCAAACTCAATATTTGCAGTACATTCCAGTACAATACTTCCAGTGCCAAGAGGATTTAAATAGACTGTGAAAAACCTTTTTTGTTCATATTGAACATACATATATTCACATGTGAAGGGTTTAGTTTTAGTTTAACTCTTCTGGGAGTCTCTTTAAGATCTGAAGATCTTGCCATAGTGAACAAACAACACTCAAAAAGACAGAAGCATAGGATATATGGCTCTATGACTGAATAGAGGACCACAAGCTTCCTAATGAACTAGTGGAGTTTTCACTTTGCTTATTTAAGTGCCAGTACCAGTAGCAAATTGATCATCTCATGACCATGACCTTATGTGTGGAGCCCTTAAAAGGTCTTTTATAGGTCATGCTTGTTGTCTGGCTATTCTCATTAACCTGAATGGCAGTGGCCCTAGCAGTCATTCACACACATAATCTTCTGTTCTTCCAGACCACAAGGGTTTGTTTCAAAGTGCAGTGGAGGCTATGTTCAGAATACATTAAGATAGTGCACCCACCAGATCATAACGGACTGCACTGATAACTAATGCTGACACTCATCTTTATGCAAGATAGATATTGTTCAAATCCTGATACCTTCCTCAACTGAAGGTGGGAATTTCTTTACCCAGTAAACGCCTTTACAAAGCACACATCAGTTACCTGCCAGCTGATTAAAATAAAAGGCCTGTCTGAATGGCAAGTTCAACTACAGAATTCTCTGTTAATATAATATCTGTATTGTATTTTAAGCCTCACAGCTCATGGGTCCCTGGTTCTATCCTCAGTTAAGGTTACTTACTGTTTGTGTGTTTCCACATGTTCACCTGGGTTTCCCCCAGGTCTTTCAGTTTCCTTTAACTGTCCAAAAACATGCAAAAAGGGCAGCTTGGCTATGCAAAATTACCCCTAGATATGAATGACTGCCCTGACTAGTACCCAGTAAATGTACTGTTCTGTAACATCTGCACTGTTTTGTCCTGCACTGTCGTGCACTTGCTTGTATGCGTGCACTTTACATTGCACTAGTTAGTTCTGTGTAGTCTGTCGTAGTCTGCCTCTGTTGTTTTATGTACCACCTGCAGGTCCTGGAGGAATGTTTCTTTTCATGATGTACTGTACACACATACACATGTGGTTGAGATAACAGTAAGACCCACTTGACTTGACTTGACTATTGTGAGTTTGCGTACACTAAGATTTCTTTTAGTTTTCCTGTATGATTGGATGGCTTTTGCCAGTGAGGACCTAATGTGTGCCTTTTAATGAAAGGTTTTAAACCTATTATTATTACTTTTCTAATTTGAGATATATGACATTGATTTATGAATTGGTTTTGCAGATGAACATAATATCTGGAGGCTTCTATGATGGCCTAATGCTGTATGCTCATGCACTGAATGAGAGTTTAGCAGAGAGCCAGGGCCGACTTTCAAGAGAAAGTGTCACCAAGAGGATGTGGAACCGAACATACTATGGTGAGCCACTCCACAAAAACTGCATGATTTGTGCTGAAAGCACAAGAATCCAGAATTAGTGTACATTTGTTTGGGAAAATGTATCTAGTAAATCTTCTCTGCTTATCTTTATACACAAAGTTCTTGTTGCTGAGTGATCTGACAGCCACAAAAAAGGAAAGAAGCCAATGTAGTAGTAGGAGAAATAATAATAATAATGACAATAATAGTAATAATAATAATAATAATAATAATAATAGGCTTTGGTACTTTCAGATTTATGTTTGTATACCAACGGTTATAAAAAATTTTGTTGCTGTTTTGTATTTATTTGTTTGTTTATTTATTTGTTTGTTTGTTTGTTTGTTATGTATATATTTATATTTACTTAATTTTATTTTCCACTAGTAGGATTTCACTAGAATCGGTGATGATATTGAGAATCACATGTATCTGATGTGTGTCGGATCTGTGAGATAGC
This sequence comes from Hassar affinis, assembly GCA_025674545.1. Classification (NCBI taxonomy): domain Eukaryota; kingdom Metazoa; phylum Chordata; class Actinopteri; order Siluriformes; family Doradidae; genus Hassar; species Hassar affinis. The sequence continues at coordinate 23,495,354 of JAOVYV010000045.1, read as the reverse complement.
CCAGCCAGCAGTAATAATTTGAATCTATGCCATGGTATTATTTTCCTGTTCACCCATCAAATACATCTCTTGAGCAAATTGCATGTCATATATGAGAACTCTCAGGCTTCAAAGCTATTTTGCTAGTTCCCCGAATCAATTTCTCTCCCTCCTTGTGGCCATCTTGCCTTACTTATTGTCACTGTCAGGTGCTTAGTTTAGCTTATTTTGAGGTTAAAAAACACCACACATACACTAGATATCATGTATTTTTAATGGATTTCTTCCTTGACTGATTGTATATTGTGTTCCAAGAAGTGCTCTCACCACAGAGCTGAATGAATTATTGTGTGGACATTGGCTCTTTGCACCTGCTACATGCTTCACCAATCAATGGCATCTCCATACAAACCTGCTTTGTGTCATCTGCAGTTCATTCTTTGTGAGGTTTTGCCAAATCTTTCATTGCACTTTTCTGATCAAAGCTAGCTAGATATCAAAATGTATCCTCTTTTGCTAGTTCATGAAAAGAAAAGACACAAGGCAAGATGTTTCTCCCCACTGTGGACAAGATTTTATTTTAAGAAGGCAAATAATTACTGAATTGCACAGATACTTCTTAAAAGTATGTTCTGTACACACACTTAGGGGAAAAGCATTTTTTGTCTATTTTTCCCCCTCCATATTTACAATATGTTTCCTTGAGGGAAGTGCATTACAGACTGTGGCGCATATTACATGTTTAGTTCTTAATCATTTTAGTGAAGAGATCCATGATTCATTCATTATTAATGCGTCATGCATGAATCTCTTCACTGACAGTGACTCTAATCAGTTCAGTCAGTGTGTCTCTTCAGCCTTGACACTGTCTCCTTGAAACATTGCTTTCTGTCTGCTTCCCTACTTATCTCTGTCCTTGTATCTGTTCCGACCTCTCTGTCTTCCCTACATTAATCACTTCAGGCTGTGCTATTACTTCTTCATTTTGTGTTGCCTTCCCCGTTGTGTCTTTGTGAATCTTGCTCTCGATGTTCTAGATAAGAGGAGAGCTGTACTTGGCAAAAGTTGACTGAAGCCAGAAAGTTTCTTATATTCTTTCATTATAATCTCACTGTCATGCTGCTGTAACACCATAATTTAATTTTGTTTAAGGTCATATATTTTCTTATCATGAAGCTGAACTCTAGTATACTTAGAGATGTATTATGGAGTATTTCATATTGTGCCTAATATACAGTATTAGAAGATATTGTTACAGAACTGTACTGAAATCTTATGTCTAGCAATTACAGTGAAGAGCTCTACCATTTCCACACATATTTCTTCTCATGGAAAGACACAATAATACGACAAAGCTAAAGACACCATGCTTTTGTTGTTGTTTTTTTCTCGTTTTTTTTGTTCTGTGGAAATCAACACATCACCTTTATCTTTCCTTTCATCCCCATTTTCCATGCTGCAAAAGTCAAGCCAAGTAATTTAGATAACAGTAATCAGATCCATATATCACAATCAGAGCTTTATATCTGTGCTTGGCAGAATTTGAGTCATGCTTTCTATTCAGACATGTTCTTATTAAACACAGAGGGGAAATTACACCTTCTCTGTGTTACACAGAGAAGAGATGAGATAGATAACTTCATTGCTGCTTATTGTTTCTTTTTCTCATCTGTGATTTGAATGAGGCTCAGTAATTCACCATGTAACCATGCAGACCACAGCACAGAACAGCAGAACTCTGTATGTTTGCTAGATTGTTAAAAGAGATTGTTAAAATATAGAATTAGATCGTACACTATAAGCCACGATTTAGTGTTTTACTAATATCAAGTGCTTATTTGCATGTGCACACAAAAAATGGCCGTGTTGCAGGTGATACCGATGTGTAAAAGTGGTGTTTGTGTGCAATAAAGGTTTCTGGTAGCCACAGTGTGTATGCATATTAAAAAGACAACAGGAAGAGTAAAACTGATGGTTCTTTCTTTATAAGCGCATTGAGGACATTTGGTATCTTCATGAGCTTTGGCACATGAATTAGCACAGCATAGAGCAAATGTAAACAACAATTGGGTTTAAATTAATACACTACCAGTCAAAAGTTTGGACACAACTTCTCATTCAAAACCTCAACCACCAAGCCACTGCAACTAACAGCTTATTTGTATTGTTTCAATATTTTAGAACGAGTAAATTTACGACAGAGGCAAAATAAAACTGAAAAGGTTATATAGATAACACTGTTCTGGAAGGTTCCACAATTAGCAGTTTAACTGGTAACAGTTGAGGTCATCAAGTTTGTGTATAAAAGGAGCATCCACCAAATGTTTAGTCTTTGCAAGAAAGGATGGGTCATGATTCACCACTTTGTGCCAAACGTCATGAAAGAATTGTCAGTCAGTTCAAAAACAATGTTTCTCTGTGCAAGATTGCAAAGAATTTAGGCCTTTCACCATCTACAGTTTATAATATCATGAAAAGTTCAGTTAGTCAGGGGAAATCTTTGTGCAGGAAGGCCAAGGGTGGAAACCACTGCTGAATGTGTGTGATCATCAAGTGCATCCCCACTTTGGAAAATCATTGTCACTTAATTTTTGCACAGAAATACTGGCGAGTTCTTGTGGCCCAAAGTCATTTGAGATGGACTGAAAGACAGTGGAAATGTGTTCTGTGGTCAGATGAGTCCACATTTTATCTTGTTTTTGGGAAAAATGGATGTCAATCTATGTGCCAAAAGATGAAAAGACCATTCAGACTGTTACCAATGAAAAGTGCAATAACCAGTATCAGTGATGGCATGGGGGTGCATCATCACCCACAGCATGGGTGATCTGCATATATGTGAAGATACCATTGATGCAGAGGCTTATATTGGTATTTTGGAGAGACATATGCTGCTGTCAAGACAACATCTTTTCCAAGGACTCAATGTCTTATTATGGAATATAATCACTATAATGTCCCTCTATAATCACTATAAAATAAAAATATTCTTGCTAAAATCATGCTAAACACCAAATTCTGAGACAGCCAAGGAATTGAATTCACACATAGTCCACTCTGTACTAACTGTATTTGATGGCATTACAGGCACTTGGTGTTTATAGAGTTGAAAGACGAGTTTCATAAAACGCAATATCTTCCCTATCTGTTTTAAACAAATTACTGCATATCATAAGAGAATTAAAGTCATGTGCCTCCATGCTTTATCTAGGTAACGAGGCTTCATATTCACTCCAACAGCAAAAAAACCCAACAACTATTTTATACTTTTATACTTTAATATTTTAAGGCATATTGCAGAGTTACTGAATTGTTTTGAGACAATTTTGAGAGTGAGCCAAAACACAAAGCATAAGAGGAAGGCCATAAAAGAAAGCAATAAGACAATATTATGAAGCATTTGAATGAGAATAGTATACTAACAGCACTGATAATTCTGATGATTATGTAAATTGCTTGTTTTAGTAACATTACTTAACTATTTTTAATTTATGTTTATGAATTTCAACTTCTCTTGCTACAAAAGGAAACACCATATCATCTTAAAGTTGTTTATAAGTAACTTAAAGATGGTGCAACTCTGTAAATTGGCCTTTTAATAGCCCTGCTATATGAAACCAACAACTTTCTGATTATTTTTAAAGGAATAATTTTAGTGACTTAAAGCCAGAGTGCACTGCTTGGACATCAGACCACCGAGAATCAAAAACTGGTGTGACATCACTCAGTAAACATTCCTCTGCATTCTGATGTGGTGATGTGTCTGTGAGCAACACACTAACTAATGAGATGGGCTTCAGTGTTCAGTGAGCAACAACTAACTGAGTCCAGTGAGTGGCCATGCATTTGATAATCTTTATACACTGCATATTTTAAATGTTGTATGATTATTTTTTCTGTATTCTTCATCACTGTTGATTGGTGAAAACTCATGAAGTCAGTCTTGGCCACATTTACTCAGGGACTGAGTCTGATCAGGGACTCCATAGCACCCCCATATGTTATTGAGGTTTGTGCCAGACATATAGTTTCACCTATACTCACCAAATTTGGTAGGCATTGTGGTGTTGCATTAATTTGGTGATATGGCTGGAGGTGTGAGGGTCTGCTATTGTCACTCATATTATATCTATTACTAATGCTCTCAGATCTAAAGCCTAATGTTTTTCTGTTTCTGTGTGGATTAATAACACTGTGTACATAAATCATCAGGTGTAGTTACATCTTTTCTGTCCCAAACTACAAGCCAAGTACACATAAACTTTATATATAAGGTAGAAATACTTTTCTTAAATATACCTTGAGTATTGGCCAAATATGCTTACATTTTTCTGTATACTTGTCAGTATAAGCCAAGTATATTTTTTATAGTATATTTCTGCTACTTATTTTTAGTTTAAAAGATACTGGATACTATGGTTCTTGCAGTACAGAAATCAGGAAACTGCAGTATTACCCTTGTGTCTGTGGTAAAAGGGGGTCTATTTTTCCTACCAAAATAGTTTATTTAAATGACTGCACCAGTGGATTTTGAATGTCACAACACTTTTAGCACCTGCATTAACCAGCAAATTACCCTTTCACAACAATAGAGCCCCTTGTTAAGAACTAGTGTCCCCCTTCTTCTATTACCCCTCCTCTATTTCACACAACATCCTTTTCATACTGAGGTGCATGCGGTTCATTTGTGTGCACAGCCCTTAATAACAGTATCACTGTCCACATCTGCTTTACCTTGTTTGAGTGTCTGTTTCTTATTCATGCTTCACTCTTGCTCTCCTTCTTTCCGTCAGTCTCATTTTTCCTTTCCTCTATGGCTTTGACATTTGCAAGCCAATAATGGCTAAGCTCTTCATATCTGTTTAAATGTCAGTGCTGGTTTCCCTTGAGTGTCTGTCTTCTGACTGCTCCTCGCACATTTAATAGTGCCGAGGCCATTCGAGCAGGAAATGAGAACTCTGCCCTTTGGCCTCTTCACATGGCACAGTGTTTAACCTGCAGTAGGCAGAGATAACTTGAGGTGGGAAGGCTTGGGGGATTAGGAGTCAGGAACCTGTGGTCCAGTAATTAGGAGTGCCAGACATACAGTAGTTATGGACTAAAAAAATCTAATCCTGAGGCTTTTTGTAATACCTAAAATCTTGATTCCTATGCACTGAAATACATTAATATATAAAATTGTTATTTAATTGTAATCACTTTTACTGTTTGTAATTGTTTCTTTTGTCTCCCAACAACTGTATTTTTATTTTTGCATTTGAGCATGTCTGTCCTGATGCCGCTGTTCTGCCTAGTTCACTACTAAAGAGAAAGTTTATATAGAAAACTATAAAAAGGCCCATTTGCAGTTTGCCAGAACCCATGTTGGGGACACAGCAAACATGTGGAACATGGTGCTTTGGTCAGATGAGACCAAAATTGAACTTTTTGGCCAAAATGCAAAACACTATGTGTGGTGGTGAATTAACACTGCACATCACTTTGAACACATCATACCCACTGTCAAATATGGTGGTGGCAACATCGTATTCTGGGGATGCTTCTCTTCAGCAGGGACAGGGAAGTTAATGGGAAGATGGATGGAGCCAAATACAGGGCAATCTTGGAAGAAAACCTGTTGGAGTCTGCAAAAGACTTGAGACTGGGGCGGATTTAGCTAGCCAGCTCAGCTCAAAACTTTTAGTTTTATTTGCACATTAGATATTTGGTGATCCATGGCCTTTGAACATAACTTTTCACTTCGCATATTGTGTACAATCTATTAAATCAAATATAAAAAGTTATTTTATGCATTTCAATAATGAAGTCCAACCCATCATAAAGCTTGTCTATACTCTGAGGTAAACATGATTCACAACAAGCCACGCTCAAAGTCAGTTAAATTAATAAATGTGAAACTAATAGTCGTGCTTGCACTCTGTGGTCTGCAGGTGTGACAGGACTTGTGCAGATAGATGATAACGGAGACAGAGAGACTGACTTTGCTTTATGGGACATGACTGATACCAACTCCAGCATCTTTGAGGTAGGGGCTGGTCCCACACACACACATATACACATGCACACACAAGGTATAATGAATGAATTCTCAATAGGGAACTGCAATTATCCACATACAAGGTAATTACCTCACTTCATTCAATCAAACAATCCAGGTTTCTGCCCCATGTTGACCAGTTAGAGGGATAATTACAATTTATCTCCTGGTGCACTCACACTTGTGGAGGGGCATGGTATGCTCTCTCTCTCTCTCTCTCTCTCTCTCTCTCTCTCTCTTTCTCTATGTGTGTGTGTATGAGAGATAGTGTGCGAGAGAGAGAGAGAGAGAGAGAGAGAGAGAGAGATTGATAGAGACAAACAGAGAGAGAGAGAGCGAGAGATTATTATCCTGACTCCAAGCAGAGGAGTGCTTATGAGTCCTGCCCTATTTCTTTTTCAATTTTTGCCACAAAAATACTGAAATTAAATAATATTGTGAACTGTGCTTTGTTAAGTTTGTACACATACAAACAAATTAACATATGATGTTCACCTTAGATGATCTCCTTCCACATGTAGAGGAAACAAGGTCAATATAGGTCACTAAACAAAACTGCATTTTAACCAGTAAATAAACTCAAGTATCTCTCTCTTCAGAGAACCTTTATGCAGCATCTTACAATGCGTTTTCACTTAACATTTGCATGTCCTACCCTCAACCTACTAGTTAGCTATATTTTTATCAATTGTCTCTGGGATGCCTTGATCTAGAGCAACACCTCATAAGTTAACCTTAAGAGTAACTGTGTACTTTTAAATATCCTGCAGTCAAATTAGTAGTATCTGGATTTATTAGCCAACACTGAAACTAAGACAAATTCATGCAGCATAGATTATTAAATATAAATAAATACATTTAATATCAGTGTTTATTGTAGATCCATTTATTATTTTTATAACAGAAATATAATATTGAGCCTTGATAATTGCTCATTTGATGAGGCAAGTACCAGTCGGGTCTCTGTTGGTCAGTTAATTACTGTTGTTTCTTGTCCAGATTGTTGCTGTTTATAATGGTACAAAGAAACAGATGGAGACGCTGCCTGACATGGCCTTCCACTGGCCAGGAGGCAGTGTTCCCCCTGACATGCCCTTCTGTGGTTTCAAGAATGATAAACCTGCCTGTATCGCACGTGAGTAATGCACCTTTCCCCATGTTTATTAAGCACCCTTTACTAATGGTGACAGTCTCTTCGTTATATTGTCAGCATTTATTTCTTTACTTTTCCTCCTTAGCTCACATCATCATCACAGGTTTTCATGTATTCTTAGCTGCAATGTGCAAATTTAACTTCTCCATTCTTTTAGTGACCAATTTCATTCATTAAGGACAGTTTTTCTCACCCTTTTTCAGGGACCATCACAATGCACCAAATGGTGACAATTGTCGTGTTTTTTATCCTTGTCATCATCTTTACTGTCACCGTTTTCATATATAGGTGAGTGCAAAATGGGATTAGATGAGGGATATTGGCCGTGCACTTCAAAACGCTCTGTGAATATGTGTCTCATCATTTCCCACTTTGTTTCAAATGTCATTCTTTCTTTATTTATATTTTTACTCTGTCCCACACAGGAAGCTAAAGTTGGAGAAAGAGCTGGCTGCTCAGCTCTGGCGGATCTTCTGGGAGGATTTGCACATGAGCAATCTGGAGAAGGCACTGCGTAGTGCAGGAAGCAAACTGACCCTCTCTATGGTGAGTGATTAGGTGGTGTTCAGTAAACTTCATTAGGAAGGTTGTAAGATGGTCTGTAAGGCTGTTTCTCTCTCTCTCTCTCTCTCTCTCTTTCTCTCTCTTTCTCTCTCTCCCCAAAGCGAGGATCAAACTATGGCTCTCTGCCGACTGCTGATGACAACTTCCAGATGTTTGCTAAGACTGCCTACTTTAAGGTACAGACATTCATACACACATGTTCTGTTTGAATATTGTTTCACTACTCTGCTGGGTTTAAGCTTTGGTACATTAAAGGCTTGGTACACTCACTGCTCATCTTCAACATGTTTATCACATCCCCAGGGAAACATTGTGGCTATCAAATTTGTCAACAGGAAACGAATCGAACTCACTAGGAAAGTGCTGTTCGAGCTGAAGCATGTGAGTTAAGATGGAAACATTTTGCTTATGGGCTGCTCAAAGGTTCTTTAGTTAAGTCATGGTTCTAGCTTTCTAAATGGGTTGTCTATGAAAGAGAAATGCTCAGGTTCATGTAGATCCCTGATTTCCTCAAACCAAGCCCTAGAGCAGGGGTACTCAAAGTTTTTGGATGGGGGTCCACTTTCAGTTCGCTACCAACCATCAGGGGTCCGGCGGTCCGCTATACAAATGTAGTGTACTCACAGCTACTGTACGGTACTCATGTATAATCGTAATAACTATAGTACTGTGTTCGAACTGTACTTGAAACAGGTATGACACAAATGACTAAATTTTTTACACGACGTTATGTGTAACAATTGAACAGAACAGAATGGAAAAAAGTATAAAATGTTACATGACAACCGAAAATTAACACACTAATTATACAGTAGTTAGTAACTTGGTACGTTAGTGGTAAAATGTTAGTCAGTGTGAAGTGTGAAATTGTTGTTTCGATTTCATAATTGCGGCATAGTTCGGTGAGTAACCAGTCAGTGCGATTCTCATTGCATTCCTGAGGTTCTGGTCAGTAAGCACACTTCGGTGTTTCGTCTTGATAATGTTCATGGTGGAGAATGCACACTCACAGGAATAAGTCGAACCAAACATGGTAAGCAAGGAAATTGCCAGCTTCTTTGCAGCAGGATACTGAGAATCTGGAACAAACTTTGACCAAAAAGTTGCTATGCCGACTTCATTTAATTTTGCCTTCAAAACTTGAGAAGCTTGCAAATCAGTTGCTTCCAGTTGCAACAGTGACTGATTTAAGTTTGGAAAAATTGAGGCGGCCACAGATGACCATTCACCATCTGGCTGGACAATAAAAGGGTCAGCAACAAACAAAAACACAGGCTTCATTGTCCTGAAATCCTGAAAACGTTCTGTAAACTCGTCCTTCAAATTATGTAGAAATGTGGACATCAGCTGAAGGCATGTCTGTTGGTCAGCTGTCATGCAGCTCTTCAGGTTTGGGAAATGCAGCATGTTGCCACTTTCCAAGTCAGTCATGAAAATACTCAGTTTTGTTTCAAAGGCAAAACATTTTTCCTGCAATTCGACAACAGTTTTGTCAGCACCCTGAAGCGACAAATTCAGGGTGTTTATATGTCCCATAATGTCAACAAGGAAAGCCAGCAGGACGACACTGTCACTGTCTTGAATAAATGTTAAAAATTCTGCAGATTTCTTTGTTTTCAAGGACTGCAGGAAGTCAGCTA
>JAOVYV010000045.1:23442137-23457528 GCA_025674545.1 Hassar affinis | reverse complement strand
TGTCACTTTCCATTTACACAGGGCTTTATTGAGCATCTGCTGCTGTAACCATGAATCAGTGAAGGTGCCTCAGGGCAGATTCAATAGAGCACATTATGGCACTACACTAGAACCTACCTGTGTCTTTCAAAATTAAGGGATGTCTGAATACAGTATCAGCATCTTTACTCTATTAGGAGACAAAACTGATCCTAAATTAAACCTGCTTTTCTCAAGCAACTCAAGTTGTGTTGGCCATCACCCCTATGTAATCAAAGCATAATGACTGCTATTCGATATATTTTATAATCCAACCCTGACATATGCAAACGTCAGCAGGTTGGACCATAAAATATAACCAGTCAGTATTGGGTACCCAACCAAACATCTTACAGTGTTTTTTCTAACTATTTCAGCATTTAAAATGCCTGGAAAAGATTAAATATTGTTGTGTTACTTGTATTGAGTTTGAAGAATCTTTTAAGAAATTTAAGTTGGATGAAACTTTATCCAAACTAACTTGCTCCTTTTGCTCTATATTTGTATGTTTATACCTGCTAAATGTAATATTTTAATGTTTGCTCTCGTCTGGTAGAAAAGGTATTTTGTAACATGGGTGCTGTGTCTCCGTTTCTCTGCTGCTGCATATTAATCCTCCAAGTCAATGCATAATCAGAGAGAATTCAGTGCTATTTTCCCAAACTGTATAACAATAAGTAGTATTCTTAAATATTAATGACACCAGTGTTCCACTGAGAAACTATTTAGCATGGTAGTATGCCATTTGGGACAAGTTCTGAGTGTCTGTGCCTCACTGCATGCTGTTGTATGGCCTCACTTTTGTCTGCATCAAAGGTAGCTCCATACATCTCCATGGCTCGTAGATTCAAGTTAGCCCATTTACTCTAGCTAGTAAAATAGTGCATAGGAAATAAAACTCAGTAAACATTTTGGCTAAAATGGACATTTATACACACCAAAGGCATTATACTTTGTATAATTATCTTTCACCCAATATAACTCAGTTTCAAATACACAAAATCAGAGAAATACAGAAAAAATTTTGTTACTAGCAGGCCATCATGAGTTTTTTTTCCCAGAAATGCTACACACAGTAAATGGAGCCTGGTAATACCAAATAGCATCTCAAAATACCACTTAAAACCTCTTCCTAATATCATTTACACTTGTACAATGCACAGTCTATACATAGTCCTCCCTTTGGGACAGAGCAGCAGAGATGTGCTGTGTCTGTTTGGGTAGGGAGGCAGAGAAAATGCTCAAAGTGTCACCTGCCTTGTAGCAGAGCAAGAGCTAGGTTTGAACACTGTAGAGCTACAGTGCATACATGCTCAAACACATGATGTTGATGTTCTTGTTAGACCCTGATGTTGTTCATCTTCCGGTGAAATGTCTACATTTACATTTACATTTATGGCATTTAGTAGATGCTCTTATCTAGAGAGACCAGAGTGCTTAGTCATTAACTTGGAATATCCAATGCTAAGGCTGGTGGACCTGTATTCATGTTACTTTGAGCTTTGATACTGCTAGAATTTTAGCCATGTACTACCTATTAAACATTATAAGTCCCAGACCCCAAGTAGTCCTAGGCTACACAAAACCTGCGAAAAACAAGACATAGGGAATACAATAACTGCTTTTAAGTGTGGTAACAGCTTTGAGTTAGTGCTTAGTCTACAGATGTCTTTTAGTGGCAGTGTGTCTCCTGTTGAAAGGCCATGTTCAAATGAGCCAGGGATAGCCAGGGAACTCATTCATAATACACATCATTAATAGCAATGCACTTCTACTCAGTGATTCTGAGTAGATTCATTGAACATATATGATGTGGGGTTTTTTTTCAGTTCTGTGTAGCCACGGAATCCAAGGAATGTTGTGTTAATACTCTACACAGAAGAATGGGAGAGCTGAAGGGATCTGAATAATTTCTCAACCCTCTGCATGTTTTATAAGTATGAATTGGCTCGGTCAATAAGCTGGCCCTGTTTTTGGTAAATGCAATGCATGTATAGCAGAAACAGGAAACACTTTCTTGAGAAAAGCCATGGCAACATTCCAATCCTCACAAAAGTAATCTAAAAAAAAGCAATTACAAAGGTATAACAATTGTTCTGTGTATGCCCAGATTTGAGGAGCCACTGGCCCACATGTTGACCATGTGCAGACGTACAGTCCGCGAGCAGCTGGACATTCTCCAGCAACGCCGAGAACAGAGCCGACCTCACCAGAGTGCACCAGGGCCTGCCATGCTCCTTGTCCCTTCTCCCTGTACCTTGATGGTCACACATAATCAGAAACAGCAGCTGCAACAGCAGGTCCAGCAGGTGAGCATAAGGGTACTTGGTATTTGATTTTCGGGAGATGCAGACACACAGAAGACAGATTTCTGATCCCAAGATGGTCAGAGGTATTCTGTAGAGATCTAGGTCGTTATCACTTGACTTTGTGAATGTATGGATCATTGAGTTTGTAATCTTTCAGAAGTTTCATCCTGCTTTGTCCTGATGTAACACTAAGCCTTACTACCACTCGTAAGCATTTGAGTATGAAAGGGTTCACTGTATGTTTGTTTTACAGCATGTCCAGTTGTTGACGCAGGTGAACATGTTGTGTAGCCCCGTTGAAGCGCTGCAAAGCCAGGCCAGCACCACCAAACTCTTCTTGGTAAATATCAAAGACTGTTTTCTCTGCCAATTAAGAGTCTTAAAAAAGTAATTTGAATGCAGAAATAAATAGATATCTAGGGGCAAGAGGCTCACTTCTCTTTTAGTGTTTCACTAAACCTGTTGAAGAGCTGTAGTAGATGTTATTTCATGACTTCTAATGGATGAAACTTATAGCCAAAATATTACATCAAAATGTTTTATTTTTTTATAAAATGTTATATTTTCAGACATGCTGGACAATAATGGTTTGCATCATGATATACACATTTTTATATGAACGTGCAGCCTTAACGTGCAAGTTTATATCAACGAATAGCTGATGTCTTTTAAAGTGAAATGTGACAAAAAAAATTGTCAACACTCCAAACAGGTCCAGTGTCAGTGCAGAATACTTACTGTTTTAAATATCCTTTTGAGCGGTCCATATTATGCACTCCAAACCAGTTATTTCTTAGTCAGCTCTTCTTGAAAGCATCACATCATCCTCTGTGCTGTGTTTTAGACAGAGTTGCAGTCATTTGCAGAGCGGGCAGAGCAGATGAGAGCAGTGGTTGAGCCTGGGTTCAAAAGTGCATTCCGGGTATGTAACCTGCAGCCGTCTCTGGACCTGATGGAAGAGCTGGAGAAAACGGCCTCTCCACCCATTCCTCAGCCTAAAATTACGCAGTCACATGCTGGTGAGACGCCTTGCAGACGGTCCATAATATCCTGTATTTTGTTTTCCTAAACTTGAGCTTTACCTCATAAAATTCAGTGTGTACTTTCAAGGTTGTAACAGTAGGACTTTTATAACACTTTGTGTGGTGCACTAGGAAAACCCTTCACATGGTTTATTTTTTTATGAAAAATGAATGAAAGCTGTAGATTTTTCTAAACTAAAATTGGTGTTTTTTGCAGATATCACTTATTTTGTATATTATATATTATATTATGTATAATTTATATAATTAATAATCTATAATCTATATTAAGCACTCACCAAGCACATAGTCCCCTGTCATGAATGTAACCACTGTGTAAAACATGACATTAAATTCCTAATAAATACATTTAAAAAATCAGAAGCAACAATCCCATATTCCCACATTGTGTTGGTGAAATATTTTTGTTTACTTAAACTAATTATGTCAAAGTACATTAATGGCAGGGGGAAAAATCTCGTAATTTTTCCATAATTCAACCTTGGGTCCTGCTACATGCTTGTTAGTTGTTCATGTAGCTGAGAATAGATTACATTAGCACAAGTTTTGTGTTATCAAAAAAGTCTTTGTGTATCTGTGTCTGCAGTGCATCGCTACCCATTTCTCCCAGCTCACCTGGCCTGGCTGTTTGCCACTAGGTCAGTGTTCTTGTACCCAGAGTTACTGCCCCACTGCAGCCTGGACCCTGCACTACAACCCTCACGCAGCAAGACTATTTACACGAAAGGAGAAGATGGGTATGCTAATCACTTACCATTTACATTTTTATTTAATGGAATTCTGAAGAGTGAATGAATGCCTAAAAAGCCTAGTACTAGGAACAAAATCATGCGTTTTATGTATACTACCATGTGTGGTCCAATGATGGAATGTGATTGGTACAGTGAACACTAATCTGCTCTTTCCCTCTGTTGTCTTTTATATTTTTTGTCTCTATGTCTTTAGTCTGATTGTTCTGGGGCTGAAGCATTTCAGCGAGACTGAATTTCCCTACCATTTAATGAGTCAGTATCTCATTCAGCCTAAGAGGCTGGAGCAGCTGCGTGCCCGTGTGAAAGACATGTGCTCAAGCAGGGCTACAGACAACATCATCAAGGTGCCTCACCTTGAACTATTTCTCTATACCTGCATGATGCCTAAATGTATGATTCAATGCATGATTTTATTTTAATATAGCTTTAATTCTTATTTGCTGTGACAGAAAGTTGAGAGAAATACCTCTCTTTGGATTCAAATAGAATTTGGTTCAAATAGAATGTGCTTGTAAAGTTGCCATATCTCTTCATCAGAGCTGCTAACTTTGCTGGCTTGTTATTTTCTCCAGTTTTATTGTCAGCACCACGTGGTTCCCCCACAACCTGTGGCCTGTTGTCCAGTTGTCCCAGGTGAAGAGTGCCCACCTGTGGAGAGAGAGAGAAACATCATGCCAAACTGGCTTTTGGTACTGAACTATGATTACTCTTTAGAACAAAAATTTAAACTATAAATTTCTCAGCGTGATGGATGGTGTAGTGTTGTTTGAATTTACTTGGCAGAAATATGTGACTTTTATATAGTATTATGTGTGCAAATATTATAATAATGACCTTTTAAATGAATTTACTCCAAATGAGCTGAACTGTCTTATTATATTTTATTTCAACAGAAAAGTTTGCCATACATACATAAAGCAGTGTTTGAGGGACAATCAGAAGAGAGGACATCATCTGATATAAGGACAACTCCTGCTTCACTTCTTCCCACCTTTCCAGAGGGAACACGGTACCCACAGTCCATCCCTAAAGGTTTAACTCTGCACCTGCATCCTTCAGCCAAACGTCAAAGTTCTGCTCGACCATCCAAGCCCCGTCCTCTGCACGGTTTTGCACGGTCTGCTTCCACACCATTAGCAAAGGCCCCTCTATGCCCTGTCAGTACAGTTAATTTATTATCCCCAGTCCCACCATCCTTCCCCTCTCAAGGACTAATACTGTTAACACAGAGCCCCTTAATTTCAGTGAATGAGACTATCCCAGTAGCCCAGCTAACCACAACCCCTGCTCATGGAACATTGCCATTAAACTCTGTTGGTCCTGTTAACTTCCAGTATATTGTTCCACAGCAGGGCTGTGTTAACTCTGTAGAGCCTCCTGCTAGTTTGCCCCCAGGTACAGTTCAGTTACCTTCAAATCTACTTGTAGCCTGTAATAAGCCTGTCCCCAGTAACAGGATAGGGAAGTGCACAAACATTTTGCAGACAAAAGCAGAAATGTCTAAGAAACAAATCATGCCTAGAAAACTGCTTCCCATTCAGCCTTCCCCCTTTAATCCAACCCAGCTACTTACTCATACCTCTGTGACTCTGGGCAGCACAGCATCAGCTGTCACATCTGCAAACTTTATGGAAAACGGCTCAAATGCTGCTCCATCTATGGTCATCATCCAGCCTTCCTCCTTACTGGATACTCCTTATGGCCATCCACCAACAGACTCACAAGCATTGCTCAAGTCCTCCACTCCACCCCCTCAGGATTCATTTTCTCAACCAGTCAGTGGTCTCCCTTACCCCAGAGCACTATCCAGGCCACTGTTTCCTAGCAACGGTGTCAGAATATCAAGTCCAGACACTAATAAGGAGCCAGCAGACAGTGAGTTTAAACTGAAGTCTAGTCCTGTGTTTTTCTCACATACCCCTTCTCCTCCACTTCACATGATTGAAAGCCTAAAATCAAGCCCTAGTGTACAAAGTGTGAACAATCAGGAACAGGCCTGGCCCACAATGAAAGGTGAATTTGCATGTGATGTATTAGCATCAAAACACGGAAGCAACCCTTTGCCAGACACTGGAGTTAAAAGCATAAGCACAGCAGATCTCAACTCTGATTCATTAGCACCCAAAAGTAGTAGTATTAGAGTTACACCACCCACCACAAGCCTCTCAGCTCACACTGCAGATGTACCTGCAGATAATTCCCAGTATATGTTACTTCAAGCAGCTTCACAAGTGGGCACACCACAATCCTATCTACTGCACAAAACTAGTCTAATCCCAAATCAGCCTCAGTTGCATTCTACTAAAGGAGAAGAAAAAGGGCCTATGCAAAAACAGACTGTTTCTACATCAAGCATGTCAAATGTCAGAGAAGATCACTCAACACTCCTTACTGTTGGACTGCCTTTGGAAGGTGCTATAAGCCAATCTTTACCAAGGAGTAGTATGGGGGATGATGAGTTGTGGAACGAGGATATGGAGGCAGGAGCAAAGGTAGGTGGAGAAGATATGGCAAGCACTCTATTTGCAAGCCCCATGCTTATGCTATCAGAGTCCTCCTGTAGCCCAGACTCCAATATTAGCAATATGGACAGCAGTACAGAAACATTAGAGAATATGATGGATGACAGCCCAAATACTGGAGAACAGCACAGCAGCCACATCAGTAAACAGAGTGGTGGTTGGAGCAATCATGCCCATGATAACTTAAACAGGAGAGATGGACAGGTTTTCAGTACAGGTGAAGTACCAGGACTGCTCACTTGTACTTCTGGTACTGAAAACAAGGAACCTCCTGGGGGAGGAGCAGAGTTGAGCAAGGCAAATGGAGGAGAGGCGGGAGAAGGGCATCAGAATGAAGAAAGTGGAGGAGGTGAAGAGAGGGATGGAAATGATAAAGATGAGAAGAGAGGAGATGGTGGCAGAGAGAGCCAAGGGAATGGAGGAGAGGATAGGAATGATGATGAGAAGGATGGAGATGGAGAACGTGAAGAGGAAGAGGAGGACTTTGATGAGCTCACACAAGATGAAGATGAGGAGGAAGTGATGTCATCAGCATCAGAGGAATCTGTTCTCTCAGTGCCTGAACTGCAGGTTTGTTATGTATCTTTAACTTTTAATTGATTCCTTTTGGGTTAACTGATGGATGTGTTCATTGTAAGGTGTATAACATTCACTCAAGATTTACAGTGGGTAAAAGATCAGCAAAATATGTGTCATCTCTGGCCAGAACACAGAAACCTCTGATACAGGGACACTTAAAGTGTGTGTGTCATTTATTTATTTATTTATTTATTATTTATTTTTGCTTACCCCTTCAGGAGACGATGGAGAAGCTAACTTGGTTGGCATCAGAGGGGAGGTTGTGTGGGGAAGGGGATTCAGAGGAGGACAACTCTCCAAACTCTCCCACCTCCCCCACCTCGCCAATCTCTCAGAACTCGCAGGAGGAGAATTCAGAAGATGAGGAGGATGGGGCATTGAAGGGTGATGAGCTAGAGCCCACAGAGGGAGAGGGTGGAAAATTGCCTGAAGGGGATGCACCTCAGGAAGATGACCCTCCACAGAACAGTGGGAAAGGAGCAGGACGTGGTAGAGGTCAGATGAGCTTGTATTTTTTCTTTTAATGTGAGAGTTGTGACTGTGCTGTTGAGTCTTTCCTATGTCTACAAAGAAGATTAGAACAGATTCATCACTTCTTTACTTTTGGCAGGTCGTGGTCGCCCCCCACCCCGCAGTCTTAGGAAAAGCAGGCGACAGGAAAAAGGCAGCAAGGACACTTCAAAACTCCTCCTGCTCTGTGATGACCACATCCTGGATAATGATCCAATGAGAGAGAGCAAAGATATTGCTTATGCCCAGGCCTACCTCAACAGGGTCAGGGGACTTTTTACCTTTAAAAGTAAACTTTTAAACAAGTGCAGGATGAAATCATTTTGATGTAGATACCACCCATCAACAACATCAATTTCAGAGCTTGGACTTATTCTTTCTCCCCTGTTTATGTTTCTCAGGTGAGGGAGGCCTTGCAGGACACTCCAGGCAAGGTGGAGGAATTCTTGAGTCTGCTGTACGAGTTTGAGCAGGGAAGCGAGCGTCGTAGTGCTGTTGAGCTCTTCTGTCAGCTCAAACCTCTGCTCAAAGACTGTCCGGAGCTATTGAGGGACTTTGCTGCTTTTCTTCTTCCAGAGCAGGCTCTGGAGTGTGGACTGGTATACAATTCCTTCTTTACTCAGTAACTCACAAGTATACCATTCCAAATGAGAGAGACCTCATAAGAGTTTGTTTTGCTTTTTGAACATAAATGGGCATTAGGTGGTAGAAATAAATGTGAGTATGATTCCATAATAGTCTCACACAAATGCTACTTTGTGTGATAACTGTTAAAAGACCTACAGTAATATTGACTACTTTGGTCTGGCAGACAGTACATAATTCATGTTGGTGAATGAGTCTCTCTGTAACAACAATGTACAGTAAATAGCAAATTGAAACACAATGTCAGTATTACCAGATTATTATGTTGTATATGTAGTTTGAGGAGCAGCAGGCTTTTGAGCGCAGCAGGAGGTTCCTAAGGCAGCTAGAGATCAGTTTTGGAGAAAATCCTTCTCACTACCAGAAGATTGTGAAAGCTCTGCAGGCTGCATCTGCCCCCACCCCTGCAGGGGTAGAAGAGGTGAGTGACAAAGAGAGTGGGAGGCCTATGCAAAATAACCCATTTTATTCTTTATCTAAACATTATTTGTTTATAAACCAAATCCTTCAGTCCATAACTGTGCATAGTGCAGAAGGTTCTATCACATGTACTACACTAACTGTTTGAGTGCATTGTATTCTGAATAATATTCTCTCTTGGTGTGTCAGCTCAAAACACAGATGGCCACCCTGCTTAAAGGTCATACACACCTGCAGGGAGAGTTCTCTGTATTTTTTGATGAACTACGTCCACCACCGGCAAGTCCAGGACAATTTGAAGAGGCAGTCTGGCCTGAGGATGGAGGCAACATGACAGAAACAGGTGATGGAGTGAGTCTGTATAGTGATGGGTTTGAGGAAGTCACACTGCCTGATCTGGAGGAGGAAGAGGAAACACCCAAAATTCCCCAATTAGCAGCAAAGAGCAGGAAAAGAAAAGAGCTAGGCACACACAGGAATTATAAGGTGAGTGAACTGGTGGAACATTATGGTGGTTACATACAGTTATATTTGTGGTTTTATTCATTTCCTATAACAGCAGCACTAGTTGCATTCATTTATCCACTCCTTAATGTCATCAGCAGGCTTGTGATTGGCCAGAGAAGCACTGCCCCTGCCACTGCCATTTGTCTAGTCATGATGCTAAGCATCGCCGACACAAGAGGAAAGGCTGCCCTCGCTGCCGGGGCATCAAGGTACGTCTTATTTTACGAGTAGTGTTGTTATTTACTAATTTAGTGTTTGTTTATTTAATAAGAAACTAACAAGGCCAGCTAGGTGCCAGAAGATAAGTATTGCTGCTTTACTCACACACAAGCACCTCTTCACAGGGGAAAATGCACTAACCTGCCAATCATGTGGAACTGCTCTCTCGGTTATACACATCCTTTCAGAATGCCCAGTATTTAACGGAGAAAGACAAAATATTCTGCAAGAACTCTTTAAAACATCACCAGAGAAAATACTGAACTTTCTGCTTCGCACCAACCTAAAACATCTTTTATAAGCCGATTAAAACAATATAAATGACACAACCCATGTATCACCATGAAATAGCCTAAATGTGCTGAAATGGCATAAAACGCAAACAAACAAACAAACTTTAAAAAGCTGACTGTATCTTTTCAGTTGAACAGTTCATATTAATGCAGTAAAATGAGAGGAACATTAGGTACAAAATGTATTTTAACCATATGTTAATAATAATGTGTAAACTACAGTACAGTGTGTATAATATTAGTGCTAACTTGGAAAAGTGTGTAGTGGTGTTATTTATCGTGATATTAATATCATCATATAATTTTAAAGTGTATGTGTTTGTATCTGTGTGTCTATTTGTTCTTTAGGGCACTGATGGCTCCAAGTCGCTGAAGACTGGTGATCACACATTCCCCACAGCCGAACCTCTACCTGAGAAACAGGAAGAAAGAGATGAATCTGAAAAGGGAGTAGAGGAAGAGAAAGAAACAGAGGCAGAAGTTAAAGATGAGTCTGGTAGCAGGGCAAACAGTCCACATCAGGGTATGTGCATCTTTTATTCAGTTTGTTTTATATTGTAGTAATAGTCAACTGTATACTTTTACTAAGAAGGATCAATCAGTCTATCTCTCTATCAGACCCTGAAGGCCAAGCTTGGGAGTGTATTGAAGCAGACCCTTTAGCTAACCCTGAAGAAAGGGACGATGAGGAGGAGGAGGAAGAAGAGGAAGAGGAGGAAGAGGAGTGGAAGGAGGGAGAGAGAGAACACCGTTCCTCTCCTAGCAAGTCTGTAACAGAAGAAGAGGTTCCAGCTGCTGAACACTCAGACACTTTTCTTCATCCTCAGTCAGGAGAGAAGGAGACAGCACAGCAGAGCTGGCAGAGTCCCTCATCTGAAACACCGGTCTGTGCCAAGAACATCTCCCTTACTCCCAGTGGAGAGAAAGTCGTCCTCTGGACCAGGTCAGCACAAACATAGACAGTGCTTTATAACTATGTTCAGTAATTCTATACCTATCTAACCCTAGGTAGGACATTAGAACAATGGAGGTAATGTTGTGGGGCAAAGCACTGTCCTTTGTATATTGGTCACAGATTTTGTGATTTTGCTTTGAGTCTTAACAAATATAATGTCATAAGCTGTCACCATATTACTCTACTGCTTAACAGCTTCATCTCAATTGCTATTTTGGCCTCTGCTTTCAGAGAGGCAGATCGGGTCATTTTAACAGCTTGTCAGCAGCAAGGAGCCAATCAGAGCACCTTCCAGTCTGTGTCAGCAGAGCTTGGGAACAAAACTGCCAGCGAGGTATTTGTTACTGTTTTTAACACAATTCCATAATTTTAATAAGGGCAGTATATATGGAATCTCAAAGACCTAACCTAGTGTCTGAAATGCCTCTTTAATTATGTGTCAAAAGGTTACCAGAACAATACTTAAGAAATATGGCTATAGCACACCCTAAAGCCTGCATTTGCAACATATTTATTTTTTGTTCCATTTACGACATTCTGTAGGTTTCCAAGAGGTTTCGGGACCTGATGCGTCTGTTTCATACCTCAGCTCGTCAGGCCAGCTCAGATGAGGAGGCCACTGAACAGCAGTCAGCTACTGATGAGGAGCAGGACTGACACACTACTCTGAGAATGGGCTTAAAACTTTAACAGAGCATATAAAGACAGTTCACTACAAATGTAGAGAACATGACTACAGTAAACATGGGTACACAATGAGCTATGGGAGTCACATGTTAAATTTACATAGACAAATTTATTAGAGAAAATGCTGTCAGACTGATCAATGACATGGTTTTATGACAGTCCTGAAAATGCTGAGATTCAAAAATTCAACTAATTTATCACCAGCTTATGAACTGGGAATGGCAGCTACTTATTCCATTATTTTGGAAGGACTTTTTTTAACATTTGCTTTACAATAGACATATTGTATATATGTAAATTATAAGATTGGGCAAGTCCCAAGTATGTACAGTATTTTTTACAGAAGTTGATTTTTTTTTTTTTGAGGTGTTGAAAGTAGGAAATCCCCTTGTCTATAAAGCATTAATAAAAGACTTCTCTGTATAAGAGGAAACAATGTTTCTGTCAACAGAATGAAAAAAAAAACAGTATTCTTTGGCCCAGTGATGCCATTTTTATATTTGAGATCGTTGGGGGTTGTTTTGTACTGACATCAGTGGTTTCCGTAACTTCTGTTGGAAATGAAGCTAAGCTATAGACAAAAGATACACTATATATACTGAATGCAGTACGGTACAGATGAGATTCTCAGAATGTAGTCCTTAAGTGTCCATTCTTGTCCTGAGAACCTACTGCTCTGCAAATGTTGAGTTTTTCTCAGCTATTAACACAGAGCTAGCTAGCAGGTCTTGCCAGTGATTTAAAACGATGAATGCAGTTACTCTGTCTGTCAGCTGAAACCATTATCACAAGCTGTTGACATACTGTCATACCTAGTGGCAACATGGTACACCATGGATAATTATTTTAAGGTAGGATATTGTTTGGGACATACATTCACAGAACACTTTAATAGGAACACTGGGTAATACTGGGTAGGGCCTCCCTTTAAACAGCCACAATTCTTTGCAGCATGTATTCCACAAGAAATTGGAAGCATTCTTTGTGATTCTGGTTAATGTTGACATGATTGCAATTCATGCAGATTTTTCATGCTGCAAATCTCTCATTCTACTATATTCAGATCCAGTGACTGGGAAGGCCATTGAAGACTGAACTCATTGTTCATGAAACCAGTTTGAGTTTACTTTTATGATGTTGGTAGTAGCCATTAGAAGATGTTGCCATGGAGGGATCCATATAGTCAGCAACAGTATTCAAATAGCCTCTGGCATTGAACCGATGATTGGTTGGTATTAATAGGCCCCAAAATGTGCCAAAAATAACATTCCCCACACCACTACATCACTTCCAACAGCCTGGACTGTTGACACAAGGCAGGTTGGGACCATCAGTTCATGCTGTCATGGTGTCCAATTCTGAACCTACCAGCTGTGTGCCTCAGCAGAAATCAAGTTTTATCAAACCTGGCTAAGTTTATCCAGTCTTCAACTGTCCAGTTTTGGTGAGTATGTGCCAACTGCAGCTTCATCCTCTTCTGCTGTTGAAGACCATCTGCCCCAAAATTAACATATGC
Source organism: Hassar affinis (assembly GCA_025674545.1). Lineage (NCBI taxonomy): Eukaryota > Metazoa > Chordata > Actinopteri > Siluriformes > Doradidae > Hassar > Hassar affinis. The sequence continues at coordinate 23,444,553 of JAOVYV010000045.1, read as the reverse complement.
ATTCTGAGATGCTTTTCTGCCCACCACAACAGTGGTTATCTGTTACTTTCTGTTAGCTTAAACCAATCTGGCCATTCTCCGTTGACCTCTCGCCAAAAAGGCCATTCTCTCTGCTCACTGGATTGTGCCATTCTGAGTAAACTCTAGAGCCTGTTGTATGGATAAATCCAAGGAGATCAACAATTATAGAAACACTATCATGTTATAGACTGTTGTGCATGAAATAATAGGAGACCAGAGACCAGTTATAGAAATTCTCAACCCAGCTGGTACAATGGTACAATCATGCAACAGACAAAATCTCTTAAGATTACATTTTTCCTATTATGATGGTTTGAGGGAAGTGTTTTTATATGTTTTATTATATTTCAGCCACACCCATTATATACAGTTTATGAGTGGAACAGGTTCCCCCCTGTGTACACTTTCTACATAGGATCATGGGTAATTTATAAAAGCCAGGGGTATAGTTAGACATCTTTGAAATTTCTCTGAATGAAAGACATGGTCTGTGGTCAGCATTGAAGAATCCTAGACATCAAAATTATGCCATTCAATTATAATGATGTAGCACCCAGGAAATTTAGGATCCTTTTTTGATATTGGAATACACCATAGCTAATAACCTCATATGTGTCATAAGTGCTATCCTTATTACTGATTTCAGGTGTGTCGGCCACATCCATTATAAACAGAAGCATAAAACTGAGCATGTAGTCAATCTCCATAGCCAAACTTTGGCAGTAGAATTTGTTGTTTTGAAAAGCTCAGTGACGTGGTTCTGTTATAGGATGCCACTTTAGTGAATGCCAGGATAAGACTACTCACATGCATAGTGCTATGAAGGTCTGGAGCTGTTTTTCAGGGCTTGGGCTAGGTCCTTTAGTTCCAGTAAAGGGTAATGTTAATGCTGCTGCATACAGGTCATTTTAGACTATTGTATGCACAGTTTATATGCAACCTTAAGAGTAAGTCAGCATATCTTGTAGGCTGTTTAGAAGTAAACATGAGCTGAATGTACATTTTAAAGTCCTTTTCAATGTACAGTGTTCCTTCTTAAGACATTTTCACCAGCCCAAAATCACTGCTACTCCCAAACTAAATGAATTATTGTATACCACTGAACAATCACAGACATGAGTTACATTTAAAACATTAAGTTACATTAAAAATCAATGCTGAGTTTGACAATGCAACTTAGCAGCAGGCCACTGAGAACAGCAAAGAAATCACGTTCATGATTTGTAATTTGAACTATTAAGTCGGCGTTCATAAAAAATATGACTGCGTTTATGCACTGGAAGTTAGTTTGAGAATAAAGTCATGCTACTTTCTCCACAAGGACTATTGAGACAATTCAGGGCAAAGAAAAATCTGTCTTAAAGAACAGTGGGTTAGACATGTAACCATCCTTTCTACATCCATTAGAAATAATTATGACAGCATTATGAAGCAAACTCCATATAAGACAGTGTCTTAACCAGCTAATGGAAGTGCCAGATTAGAGACATTAAACATTATACAATAAAGTATCAGCAGTTTTACCAAGGTAGTCCTGGCACAAGTCATAATAAATGTATTCTGAGCACTCTAACCACATCAAAATCATATTTTAACTCCATTCTAAAGTGTCATGTGAACATCAACTGAAGTTCTTGACCTGCATATGCATGATTTTAGGATTTTATACACTGCACTTCTGCTGCATTGTTTTACATAATTACATGAATAGGTCTGCATGGTTTTCTATTAAATTAGCTAGTGAGTGTATGTTAGCCTTCAGATTTTTTTTAACTGTAAACACCTGCAAAACATGGCATGCAATTCTATGGAAATAATAAATATATAAACATGACATTAATGAATCATCTCATCCATATAAAGTTTCATCCAATTCAGAGACACAGAACTGAATTTTTTACATTGTGCTCCCTGGCTATTTGGCCACTAATGATTTTGATTGTTCAATAAAGATGAGACATACAGTATATCCAGTGGTATAAAAAAGTATTTTTTGTGTGTGCATGGAACAGCAGCACTGAATTCACCAGTCACATAGTACTGACAGAACATACTATCTAAGGGAATAAGTAAGTCTACTTAAATGGTAAACAAATGCAATGTTTTATAAGCAATACAATGCCTTGCAAAATTATTCAATCTCTTTAAAAGTCATCAGATTCATCTGGATTACAAGGTTCTGTGCACTGTTCTCCCATCAGGACTAGTCAAGCCCTTTTTCTGAGCTAAGAATTATCCAGTGAACCCTTAAAGCAATCTGTAAGTATAAATGTTTTAGGCAAAGTGTATAACTGACTTATAGTTCATTATGTTAACCGCTTATTCCTATTTCAGGGTCACAGGAGAGCCGGTGCCTAGCCGGCAGCTTAGGGCGCAAGGCAGGAACAACCCTAGA
>JAOVYV010000045.1:23345128-23356334 GCA_025674545.1 Hassar affinis | reverse complement strand
TAATGAAGATTGGCCACCAGGCTGGTCCAATTTAGCCATGAAACCTCCCACGCTAAAATGACAGGTGTTTCAGTTTCCTTGTCTAACCCCTGTAATTCAAATATATTTTCAATGTAATTCAAATCATTCTTATTTTAAAATGGAGGATGACGTGGTGATCATTTCCCTTCTCTACTCTACATAGAAATTATTTCTCAACCTATTTTAAACCTGCAGTATGTGGTTTGCATGAATACAACTGAATTAAAGTACTATTACTGGGTTGCCAGGGCACCTTGCAACAGCATTTTAATGTGTTGTTTTGAAGAAAGAACATTTTTATGGGCTACTGCTTTAAATGTGTTGTTTTTGGCAGCTTACTGCTGTTGGTCTTGAGTTATGGCATCTGGATTTTCAGTACAATGCACCCTTAAGCATGTAATTTAGATTTGTAGTTACCTCTATTTAGTTAAAGAAACAACTTTTGAGCTCTAGTTCAGATTTCTTGCGCAACCCTTTCTGTTAAAAAAGTATTTAATATAATAAAATACTTTTGTAGGGAATGTAACAGTCCCTAAACAATGTTTTGTTGGGATACCAACATAAAACATGAGTGAAAAGGTGGTGTAATGGTATAGCGGAAGGAAATGGCATTGCTGAGCCTGACTGAAATAAATTAAGTGTGATGAGTGATCATTTTTGAGGTTTCTCACCTAACAGTAGAGATTAGAATGTGAGTAAAGTCGAGTACTTTGCAGCATCTTTGCAGTGTCTTTACATGGCCATGTGTCTGCATGTGCTGGGGTCAGATGACTAACACTATATGATAAAGGTTTTTTTTTTTTTTCGAGGGTGTTGTTTTCATCCATAAAGAATAACTTCTAACTAATAAATCATTCTAGTCATGGACATTACACATCAGTGCGTGTGGATCATTAGGAACCAGGTTTAACTATTTGAGAACAAATTTCTGAGAATTTTTTTCCTTTGTATTTGAGTTTTGAGTTTATTCCACATTACCAAACTGAAACCCAATTTATTTGCATAGTTTTTGGAGATTTTATTTATAGCATACCTTGTAGAATATTAATATAATAAGAATAGTGCAATGCCACAAACGCTTCTTTAAATAGATTCCTCTAACTGCTCATACATTCAATTTCTGTTTTGATTCAGTGAGCTGAAGACTATTGTTCCATGAAAGATGGAAAGACAGGGCGTGACTTTGTTGCCTTATTCCGCCTACATAATTACTAGCGTCAGATATAGCATGGACTACGGCTGAACCACACATAAAGAGGTGGACAATGTAGCATCCGCCAGCACCACAATACAATGTTTGTTTGCTCTTTTCTACCAGAGACTACATACAGCTATGAGGTGATATTTTCATTTGTACTATGGATAACTTTAATTCACATAAAGGGTCTGAAGTTTGGCCAAACTTCAATGCAAACTGAAACTTAATATATGTTTTAATGTGTGTATAAGAAATGGCAATCCTGGATTTTTGAGAAACAGGCCCTGTCACCCTGCTCTATCAGTGAAATTAGCTGAAAGAATACAGCTGTCTGTATTCTGTACCATTTTGACATAGTTTTGAGAACTGTTTTAAAGATCATTCTCTAGATATAGTTTTACCAGACAGGGTGCAGTAACATGACCAGACTGAACACTTTTTTGCGTCTCACTTATCCCCATTTTTGTCCATTACCACATGCTGGAGAAGCTCGTGCTACAGTCTGTTGGAAACTATTAGTCATGTGTACTGGTGAGGAAACAAAGAAATGACATTTTAATAATTAATCTTTGGTATCTCTTACATAATACTGTTTTTTTACCTGCTTACAAATTTGAGATCAGCCGCTCAAAGCACACATCAGACCCAGGCTTTGAACCTCTACATTTATTGAGCTGTTTTGATTGCTGTGCCTGGCGTGTTTGCCAGACAGGATGCTAACTTAAACGCTTTAACTGTGTGACAGAATGGGAAAGAGAGACAAACATAAAAAAATACCTGACAGGAAGATTTAGAAGAGCCACATCAGCCATAACCAGTATGATTTGTCATCAAACCTATCCCTCACAATGCCAAAGAACACAGAAGAAAGCAGAAGAAAGACTTTAATCAACAGCATGAAGAACTCAAGTCTCATTCCAGTCTGATCCCAACTCTCAGTGGGGGACAAAAAGACTGAAAAGTTAACCTCAGAAAAACAGCTTCATCACTTGTCATGAGTGTTGTCTTACCTGAGCATTACCATGTAGTATTTATTTAGCATCTTGAATATTTGCCATGGGAAGGTAGGAAGGATGGAATCAGAGACTTGGATAAGTTTATATGTTCATGATTAGTATTTTCCACCTCCACAGAGATCTCTTCATTACCTGCCCGTCTGTTGAAATGGCCAGCTTCTGGGGCTCCAGCACCCGCTCTGCTGTTTACATGTACCACCTGCCCCAAGACATGGTGCACACCAGGTACTCCATAACACCATTATGATTATACATTTATCTCAGTAAAGATTCCTTGTACCCATGAAAAGGTACAACAATGATCAGAAAGTAGATTTAAAAAAATGAAATGATGCATTTAGGATATGAAGTGGAAGCTACAGTGACTAGTGGGATCTGAGAAATGTTTCCTATTAGATTATAGGATTTCCTATTAGATATTGCTGATATTTTAAATCTGTAATGCTAGAAGTACTCTGTAGAATTTTGGACCAGTGCCAAGAGAGAACTTTATGTGTTGGTACATTTCTTTTATTTTCTTTTGCTTACACACTCAGTAGACATCAAGGTATACCCTCTACAGCTTCATATTTGCTTTTTTTTGTATATTTAACTACTTATTTTCAAGTGCCCTCCTTCATGGATGGTCTGATTAACCCACTTGTATATTGAACCATGATGGTATAAAAATGTTTTGAAGTCCATCTGTATTTGGTCACTTTGCTCATATTTACTGCTATAGGTTATCAATTAAATAAACCTACAGTATCTTCTCCTCTAACATTTCTCATTTCCCTGAAAGACAACCCAATCTTGCTATGGAAAAACTTAATCACTGCCACCGAATTATACATTTATAATGAGTTTTCATGTTGATTTTGAGCGTTGATTATGAACATCATCCACATCAGTCTCTGTCAGTACATGAAGGAAAAGTTGCTTCTCTGATCGCTTTTCTAAACATACCAACCATATCTTGTCTTGTCTTGTCTTGTCTTGTCTTACATTTACATTTATGGCATTTGGCAGACACTCTTATCCAGAGTGACTTACATTTATCTCATTTATACAGCTGAGCAGTTGAGGGTTAAGGGCCTTGCTCAAGGGCCCAACAATGGCAGCTTGGAGGTGCTGGGGCTTGAAACCCCAACCTTCTGTTCAGTAACCCAACACCTTAACCATTGCCACCCCTGCCCTTGTCTTGTCTTATCTTATCTTACAGTATGTGGGGAAAAGATCACTGGTTAATTCAGTTAGTTTTGTTTTGTTGACAAAATTTCTTGTTATTAATGCTATCTTATTAGACTATCATCATTAGGCCAGTATAATTTTTTCCGGCAGACTCCAAGGCAAGATAAGAAATTTGCTAGAATAAAAAAACATTTCCACAGTGTTTTTTTGGGTTAAATATATTGTGACAGCTGTGTGGAGGAGTGAAAGGAATCCATTTTCCACCCTTTTTCTCTTCACTAAAAACGGTTTATATTAAACATAAAAGAACAAGTAAAATGAACGGCACGCACACAACAGAAACAACAACTAACACAGAATGGGGGAGGCAGGAAGGAAGACACCCCTGGAGCCCCGATGCACCCTGGGAGTCGACCCTGGCTCCTCCCAGCACTCTGCATCGGCCAAACGCCTCCGGCCTCTGTGGCGGGTCGCCACAATATTTATGCTCTAAAGCTGTCAAAGTGTATTACTTGCAATCCTATGTTGAATTTGTGACTTCCAGACACTCCGAGTTCCCCACTTTCAATAAAAGACAGACTACTCTTGGAACAGATAATACAAATTTTCAGGGCAATTAGTCATCTTACTTTTCATACAGCGTGTATGCTGTTACATAAGGGAGGTCTGGTCCTTAAGACATTACAAATTATACAGATATTAACAATGAGTACTTTGGAGCATTTATTAAGGCAGCATTTATAGACCTAGTTTTACTAATTTACAGAACATTTTATCTTCTACCTTCTGTCTGGGAGCTTTGATTAAATGTCTTGGAAAATTACAAGGCTTCTTATAAAAATCGCTGTAGCAACCAAGGAAATGTAATTATTAAAATGTATTCTCCTTTTGAAAAAAGATTTTAAACTGACTTATTTTCCTCTCTTTTCCCACAAAACAGTGTTGATTTTTCCTCTCCTCTGGATGTGCAGTATGTGTTTGGATCGCCACATGTCCCAGAAATGCGAGAACTCTTCACCTCGACAGAGAGAACTCTTTCTCTGCAGATCATGAGCTACATGGCTAACTTCATTAAATCTGGGTACATTTCATAACATCTATTTATGTGCCGTATTGTTATGCAGTGGCAACCATGTGGTTAGGTTCGTATTCACGTTGTTTGTGCTTCCCTTTCTTTCCATAATTCTCTGTACAGAAACCCCAACCTGCCTCTCTCCATATCTGGCGCTTCTTTTAGCAAGCTTTTGCCTCCCTGGGCTCAGTTCCTGCCCCACCCAAATGGACAGAACTATAAGGAGCTGTCTCCTGCCCTCAGTAACCACAAGAGCCTCCAGGCATACCAGTGTTCCTTCTGGTCCCAATACGTGCCAGTTCTGAGCTCCTCTACAGGTCCGTGACTCGATGTACTCTGTATGAGCTGTACAGGGTGTGGTGACGTTCCCTAAAATACCAGCAGGGCACGTGACATCCTGTCAGATTCAGATCTTTATCCTGATTTTCATTTTTGAAAGATGTTTCATATCCTTATAACTCTTTCTCTTTCAGGACAACTTTCATCCAGAAGTTTAGATGGAGAGAATAAACCATCTGATGCCCCGAAGCCAGAGCCTTTGTCTGATTTCATCTCTTTGAGGACACAATCCAAACCCAAGTCTGAGAAAGATTCTTACAGTTAAACTTTCTATGATATGTACAATTTATCATTTATTCAAGACTATTTCACTTTCAGTGACAACCATGTACTCACTGGAGGTCTGTGTCTACTTTAATGATCCTCATACTTTTATGGATTTAAACAATAAATCTGCATGTTAAAAACAAAAAACAGTCTCACTGTTTCCTTTTAATCTTCTAATCTTACAGATGCATCTAAGCACCATTAACAAATTATTAGCAGAAATGTAACACTGAATTACGAGCTCAAATTACGACAGCCAGGAAAAACATCTGAACAAATGAACTTTCCAGCTGTTTCATCATGGTCCAGTGCTACTGAACAAAATGTATCCCAATGCATTATCGCTCCAATCTTTGACAGAATTTTTAGCATGTCTGGCTTTTATGGTTCAGCCGTCTGCACAGGAGAGACCAGACGAAGGCCATGCAATTCTTCATATAATGAAATGTTGGGATATGACATTTTAACGATGCAAATTATTGGTTATAGATCCAAAAACAATAGTTTGGTTAAGCCTACCAGAATTCATTCAGTCACTCATCTCCAGTAACATATCCTGAATAAGCATTCAAACTCGTCTATGCAAATCAACTTATAAATATATTCAAATCGCTTCTGCCATTCAATTCTGTCTTCAGACTTTGGAAATCTTGAAAAAAGCCATGCTGTGATCACCCTATGGCTGGGAGAGAACTGAGGAGGGCATAAGGAAGGCATAAGAAAGAAGTGGATTGTATTTAGTTGCTGTATTTTATTTTGGCAGGAAACTGTCAGAAAGCTCTCATTAGCTCAGGTCTTGTTCAGGCTTTTCAGCAGCACAATGCAGGACACGTTGCATATACAGTAACTAAGCCATTGTTAATCACACACAGGTGTCTGTGTTCAGTCATTTCCCACTCTTTCTCTGCCCCTCCACCTCATTTTCACAGCCGGTGCTTAATCACGTCCTCTCTGCCACACACACACACCTCCTGCCTGAGTCTGACGTTTACATGCAGTAATAAGAAAAGTATTAAAAAAATGTGATTCTGGTTGCTACTGCTTTGCTTGAGCTATGCTACATTGTTTTGCTCATTTGTATATAGGTTATACATTGTTAGATATCACATAATATCATTGATTTGAGATTACATAACAGCGTGATGGAGTGGGATGTTTTGGCCGTGTATTTTCACTACACTAAGCTTCCTTGTTCCTTAGCCTCAAAGCTCCAATACAGAAATTAAGAAACACATTTTGGCTGAACAACTTTGTGGCACCAGAAAAATCCTGTGTTTTGTTTTGTTAATTCCTTTAGCAAAACAGTCATTTAGTCATTGTTCAGTCAATAACTAAACAAACATGTAGTCTGTGGTTTTTCTAGAGGGTTCTCTATCAGCCCAGGGTGTAATAAAGTCTCAGATCTACCTCTGATCCTGATCCTTATTTATGTGACTATATTTATAGTACTAAGTACTACACCAGTAGTGTCCAATCTTATCCGAGAAGGGTCGGTGTGGCTGCAAGTTTTATTTCCAGCCAAGCAGAATGCACACACTTTGGAAAGTTAAGATCCACTGATTAGTTCCAGTGATTAAAGACAGGTGGAATGAGGTGTGGCTCCTGTTTGACTGGAAAGAAAACCTGCATCCACACTGGCCTTTTGTGGATAAGACTGGACACCCCATGTACTAGACTGTTACCCACGTACCCAAATATGCCCCCTGCATTTTACTAAAAGCTAGGAATACATTTGTCTTGGCTTCTAGTTTGACATTTCCAGGTAATTAGAATCCTATACTAAATGGATATTGGCAAAATCCAATATCCATTTACCCATGGGGATTATGTTTTTGTCAGCATTTTGATGTGGTTCACGCAGACACCCAACATTCTTGTTTTTCCAATGGCAGCAATAACAGTCAAAAATAAGAAATCGAGGAAAACATTATTAAGAAGTTTCCTTCAAATAAAAGCCAAAAAGAAAATCTAACTGAAATGTTAATTTCGGTGAATAGTTTATAGTAATAGGATGTCTTTACATTAGTGTGTCTGAGCATCCCTGGGTTTTCAGGGAAGAGGCCATGCACCATATATAGCCTATGTTAAGGGTATACTGCTACAGTTTACATTTACATGGCACTTGGCAGACACCCTTATCCAGAGTGACTTACATTTATCTCATTTATACAACTGAGCAGTTGAGGGTTAAGGGCTTTGCTCAGGGGCCCAACGGTGGCAGCTTGGTGGTGCTGGGGCTTCAACACCCAACCTTCTATTCAGTAACCCAACACTTTAGCCACTGAGCCACCCCTGCTGACAACTGTTAAAGTCTGACATTCAGGGATAGCTGTTAGCTGGAAATTCTCCCTGGAAACATATGAAATCTGTTTATATTGAAATGTTTATGTGTAAATAATGCTTATTTATTTATTTGTTTGTTTGTTTGTTTGTTTGTCTTTCTATCTATCTATCTATCTATCTATCTATCTATCTATCTATCTATCTAATCTTTTTTTGGTCGGTGCTGTATTGCTGCTGTTCCTGTGAGAAGTAGCTGAGACAAACTGTAAAAGATGTCACAGGAAGTCACTGGGCAGGAAGTCACCTCACGCAAGATCATTTTTAACTTTCTCTTTTTTTTTCGCGCGCTGGGCTCGTGCACCATGTGCCACGTCAGATTGTATAAATGACCCATGTCAAGCTGTGCGTAAATGACGCACTGGGCGCGCGCACCAGAATTGTAAATTAGCATAAAGAGTGCCGCAGTAAGGCCATATAAGGCGACGCGTCCTGGCACGTGTGCAGGAACTGTTCATTCAGAAAATGGCATCAAAGACTGAAAGGAAGAACTTTATGAGACTGCTTTCGGAGATCCATAAGGCGTGCTGTTAATACAGTGTCAGCTGAGGGGCGTAGGCTATTGTCACTTAAACAAACAAACAAACAAACAAACAAACAAACAAATAAATAAATGGTTCAATATGAAACAAACTAAAAAAATGATGATATCTTTGGGCTATATGAATTGATCATGATAGCAGATTGGAAAATACGAGATCACCTCTCGATCTCCTAAATCACTCATACAAGCCCCTTAATATAAATGAATTATTATTGAACAGAATAAATCTGTGTGGTTCCATTGTAAAAAAAATCTAAAAAATAAAGTTAAATTAAATGTAAAAAATAGCAAGAGCTTCTTTTGTCAGTCACTGTCTTCTTCAAAGTGCAGTGCAGCTTCAGCCTACAACCCGGCGGCACTGAGGGACAGCAGAGTCTCGGATGAGACCACAGCTTGGGTTAAATGTCTGTCAGCAGGTATCCCAGTGGCATTGTGGGTAATGTAGGGGGAAAAAAGAAATCTCAGTCAAAATGTCTCAATCGGCTGAACATTTCAGTACAAAATATGTAAATAAGTCTTTGGACGGCACTAAAGATCACATGTTATTTATAAAGCTTCACATGCAAGTGGTTGAGGAAGAATTTTTCCCTGAACAGGCAGAGTTGATTCACCACGCTCTGGTTTAGCTAAAGGGGATGGAAGCAGGAGGAGAAACACGGAGGCCAAACTAAAGCTCGGGTCTGAGCGCTCACGTCAGCACGCTGACACGTGTGTGTGTGTGTGTGTGTGTGTGTGAGAGAGAGAGAGAGAGAGAGAGACTAAAGCGGGCGCTGATGGAAGAAAGCCCCGAGCTCACGGCTGCCATGGAGTTTAATTCCAGCGCAGAATGAATCCGGATGTCTCCATGCGTCTCTCGCGGGATTTCAGTGATGAAGCGGCTCCTGTCGTGGATCCTGTTGGTAACCGGTGGACTTCATCAGGTGAGGAATTTGCTTAGCAAGTGCTTATTCAGCAGAGCTTTCTGAACAGTGGAGTATTTGGGTGATGAAGGGTGATCAGCCATGAAGCTCTCTTAGCTTGATCCTGATAAAAGTCACATGATGTCTGGGAACATATTATCATCTGGAAATTAACAGACATATGCTTAAGGTAGAAGTTAAAACAGTGAGTCTAGCCTGTCAGACTAATACTGCAGTAAATGTTCAGTTGGCTGGTAGTAATAATTTCCTGTAAATGTTATCACAAATTGCCTGTTTTTTTTTCAAATAAATTGGATAAAAAGAAAATAAAAGCTGGCCATTTCTTCCCATGGAAGCTAATCATTTTGCCCAATATTTCTATTAGTTGGCTATGGCTTATTTTAAACTAACATCATAAGTAACTAATCTTTTTTGCACACCTGTAAGATAGTTATCTTCTCGCTGCAGGGTCTTACGTCCAGGGTCAAAGCTTGAAACCTGTCATGTCAAAAGGCAGACCTTTAGTTCAGGTTTACCAAAAATGGCATTGTTTCCTAACTGGCAGTGCAGGAGTTATTCAGTGGGCACTGGAAAAGCTAATTAAAAACAGGAAGTTACTTTAAGTGCTGAGTTTTGCATGCCCTTTTTATGCCTGTTTCCATGGGGTTTCTTCCATACACAGTACTGTGCAAAAGTTTTAGGAAGATGTGAAAAAAATCCTGTAAACAAAGAATGCATTAAAAATGGTGAATGAACAGAAGAGAAATGTAAATCAAATCAATATGTGGTGTGAGCACCCTTTGCCTTAAAAAAGCATCAATTCTTCTAGGTACACTTGCACACAGTTTTTGAAGGAACTCAGCTGGTAGGTTGTTTCAAACATCTTGGAGAACTAACCACAGCTCTTCTGTAGATCTAGGCTTCCTCAAATCCTTCTGTCTTTTCATGTAATCCCAGACAGACTGGATGATGTTGAGATCAGGGCTCAGTGGGGGCCATACCATCACTTCAAGAACTTCTTTTTCTTCTTGATGCTGAAGATAGTTCTTAATGACATTGGCTGTGTGTTTGGGGTTGTTGTCCTGCTGCAGAATAAATTTGGGGCCAATCATAGGCCTCCCTGGTGTTACTATATGATGGATAAGTATCTGCCTGTATTTCTCAGCTTTGAGGACACCATTAATCCTGAACAAATCTCCAACTCCATTTACAGAAATGCAGCCCCAAACCTGCAAGGAACCTCCACCATGCTTCACTGCAGACATTCATTATTGTACCGCTCTCCAGCCCTTCAGCAGACAACTGCCTTCTGCTACAGCCAAATATTTCAAATTTTGACACCCCAGTTCCTATGTTTTCATTCATAGTTGAATCGCTTGGCCTTGTTTCCATGTCAGAGGTATTGCTTTTTGGCTGATTTCTTCCATGAAGACCACTTCTGGCTTCTCCCAACAGTAGACGGGTGTACCTGGGTCCAGCTGGTTTCTGACAGTTCTGCGCTGATGTCGCTGCTGGACATCTTCCGATTTTGAAGGGCAATAAGCTTGATGTGTTTGTCATCTGCTGCATTAAGTTTTCTGCATCTATGATCCTCCATGTTGCTGTTTCTTTGTGCTTCTTTAAAAGAGATTGAACAGAACATCTTGAAACCCCAGTCTGCTTTGTAATCTTTGTCTGGGAGAGCCCTTGCTGATGCAGTATAACTACCTTGTCACATAAAATGACAGAGCGGGGTCAGTGGATGATGAGGTGCATAGTGCACAGAGGTCATCAACTTTTTGCAGAGTCAATCACGACAGACCTCCAAACTTCATGTGGCCTTCGGATTAGCGCAATGAACAATGAACATAGCTTCACGGAATGGATTTCTATGGCCGAGCAGCTGCATCCAAGCCTTACATCACCAAGAACAATATAAGGCATCAGATGCAGTGGTGTAAAGCATGCCACCACTGGACTCTAGAGCAGTGGAGACGTGTTCTCTGGAGTGACGAATCGCGCTTCTCCATCTGGCAATCTGATGGATGAGTCTGGGTTTGGGAGTTGCCAGGAGAATGGTACTTGTCTGACTGCATTGTGCCAAGTGTTAAGTTTGGTGGAGGAGGGATTGGGGTTGTTTTTCAGGAATTGGGCTTGGCCCTTTAGTTCCAGTGAAAGGAACTCTTAATGCTTCAGCATACCAAGAGATTTTGGACAATTTCATTCTCACAACTTTGTGGGAACAGTTTGGGGATGGCCCCTTCCTGTTCCAGCATGACTGTGTACCAGTGCACAAAGCAAGCTCCATAAAGACATGGATGAGTGAGTTTGGTGTGGAAGAACTTGACTGGCCTGCACAGA
>JAOVYV010000045.1:23308880-23319638 GCA_025674545.1 Hassar affinis | reverse complement strand
GTCCAATTTAGCCATGAAACCTCCCACACTAAAATGACAGGTGTTTCAGTTTCATTGTCTAACCCCTGTACTTCTGCATTTCCCTTGAGCTGTTCTGGCAACATATTAAGACATAGAAACACTTTCTTAAGAGTTCATTTCTCAAAGAAAAGAAGAATTGCAGTCAGGTCTGTAGGTATGTGGACAATTTTGGTAATGCTGCCTCAGTACACGTTCGATTTTAAATGAAGCAATCAAGATGTCATTAAAGACACAGCCAGCCTGTGTAACATCCAGCAGCACAAGTAACATCTGAGAATAGCAGATATAGCAAACCTCAGGGTTTTTGTTTAGTCCATCATGTATCTCTTCTGACCTGCATATCAAAGTGTCTTTACTTCCTCTGTGACTCAAAATGAAGCATGCAAATCAGGCTCTACGTCTTGCCTGCGTCTTATTGTTTTACAAGGCAAAATTTGCAGACCTTTGCAGTTGTCCTGCTCTACTTACTGAATGTTTGTGAATTCAGTTTTTAGAGTGGTCTCAGCTGGAAAAACATGTGCTTCTCAGAGCAAGTCATCAGCCTCTCATCTACCTAGATCATAACATCAGCATGGACTATAGAAGAAAATGTATGTATGAAGTGTGTTCATGATTAGAATGATTATTTTACAATAACAAAAATGTGATCAGTTGGCAGCAAATCCTTTGAACAAGGGGGCAGGTTCTCAAAACTTTCTGGTGTTTATCAGTATGGATATAATATTAAGCCTTATTGCACTTATGTCACTGTAGTATGTACGCTCTACATGTAATGTAGTCATGCTGGGTTTTTTAGCCCAGAGTGTTTTGAAAATAAAGTTGCTGAAGACAAAATCCTGATTGTCCGATTGAAACCCCCCGAAACTTAAATATATCGAATGAAATGTAGAGTATTGTGAAAACATATTTCCCCATTCCTAAATTCTTCTATTTTTGTATATTTGTCACAATTGAATGTTTCAGATCATCAGAGAACAGACTGTGAAAAAGTACGTAACTGAAATTCAACCAAATTCTATTGCCTGTTGGGTTTAATTTCACTAGCCACACATAACATCATTTAAATAGAACCTGTCTGGCAATGTGAAGCAGGATAGAAGGTCTCAAAAACATAGCACAGGATGCTGTGTTCTAAAGAGATTTGAATACTGATGTGAAACTAATTCACTGAAATCTACCAGTCTGGAAAGTGTTACAAAGCCATTGCTAAAGCTCTGGGACTCCAGAGAACCACATTGAGAGCCATTATCCACAACAGTGGTGAACCTTTGAAGGAGTGGCCCACCTACCAAACTTTCATCAGGAGCACATCAACAACTCATCCAGGAAGTCACAAAGAACTAAGATTAACATTTAAAGACCTGCAGGCCTCGCTTCCCTCAACTGAGGTCAGTGTACATGATTCCATAATAAGAAAGACACTGGGCAAAAAATGGCTTTCCCATAAATGGGAAAGTAGCAAGGTGCAAACCACTGCTGACCAAAAAGAACACTAAGGCTCAGAGTATGGACTTGGACTGATGAGTCAAATATGAAATGTTTTGGAAGACATGGATCCCATTAGATCTGGCATCAAGCTAACACTGCATACACCATAAGAACATCATACAAACAGTCAGACATGGTGGTGGTAGTGTGATGGCCTGGAGCTGCTTTGCATCTGCAGGACCTGGATGACCTGGAGAATATTTTAAAATCCATCTGCCTTCAAAGGTGACGAAAAATGAATTCCATTCCTACGGTGACACAGGGGCATCGTGGACATTATGATGTCCGGTCTGATGTCCACTTAACTCTCCAACAACTTGATAAAAGTCTGACATTCAGACTGTGAGGAAATCACACTTGCAATGGTATAGACATCTTTAGGCAGGGTGACTGTTTGTACCACCATGTTTGTTAAACTGACTTCTTACCCAACATGATGTATAGAGGAACATAACCTGGACAAGTTAAGAAAGAAAATAAAACCATTTCCACATTGTTGTTAATGCTTTTTTAGAATTTATGTGTCCAAATTTTGACTTACCTTGGAAAGGGTAACACTTTTTTTTTACCTCACAAAATTTTTTTGTCTGCTACAAAAATGGACACTTTCTAGTTTGTCTTTTGTTAGCAACATGCTAGCTAGCTCATTTCAACCACAAACTGTTAAGTTATTGTTTTAGATTCAACAAGCAATTGTGCCTGTGTATGTTGAGTGATCTAAAGCAAATACTTGTATATACAGCATAATGCAGGATAGATTACAGGGATTATACTTTGGCCAAAACCAAATTTCTTGCCTTTTTTGCCACAATTCAGAACCAGCGACATCCACCATGTTCTTCCAGGCTGCTACACAAATTTTCCATGTGTACAAACTTGAACAATAAATTTAACTCTAAATGTGTATATGTTTGTAACTAATTCTTATTCAGTAGCTTTGAGGTGTGTCACCTGCACCTGCACAGCTTCATGTGGACTGAGAGCCATTGTATGAAATGTGGTCGACCTTTGTGGTTGCGCTCCTAATATGCTTCTCAGAAAGTCGGTCATGTTTTATAATCTGCTGAACATGATGATTGGCATTTAGCTGGGCCATATTGTAACAGGCCTGACAGGATGATCTCACTGTTTCCACATGGATTACATTAATCGTACTTCCATTCTTTGTGCCCCGTCAGGTACAGCAAGTTAAAAGGGATAAAGATAAAGCTATTGGGCAGTTACGGTCTCTTGTTGTTCAAGAGCAAGCAAGCTGTTGGAAAGGCAATTAACTCTTTACTTACAAAAACGATTCAATTAGTCTGTTGGTATTGTACATGTGCTTGCCAACGCTCCACAGAGAAGCAGTGGGAAGTCATTCAGCACCAGCTTTGGTATTGGTGGCAAAACTCATTTAAATATGAAGTAAATCAACCCCTAGCTAACTGGATGTAGTATTGTATGTGTGTGTGTGTGTGTGGTAGATTTTACTCATGTCATATTCACTCTCCTGAATCCTGGGTTTGTCTTTCACGTTGGATGGCTCTCAACAAAACATGTCAATCAATAATCTCACTGCTTCTGCTCTGGGAATCTTATTTCATGCCACCACGTGCTTGTGCAATATGCATATATTTATAGGTCATCCTTGTCATTCATGTTTACAAACGGGTCTTAAAAAACTTACAATAGCCACATGAAAATGTCAGTTACACATGCCTACAGGAGTAATCATAGGAACTTTACAGAGAAGTTTAAGAAGTTTATTCTTTAACTTCTGGTGTGTAATATTGTTTTTTTTAGTCTTTTTTTGGATAAAGAGTTTACTTTTATATATGGTAAAAACTTATTTACACCTTTGCAAGTCATTCAAAATGCCTCCAAGCATATACGAGCCTTTCAAAACTGAGGACGGCCTTTCCGGGGAAGGACACTCTGCAGGAACTTTGTGGGAATCCGTTTTCAAATGCCAAACCGTACTGAGTTACACTGACATAGACAACATCTGCATTTTCGCACAGGCAAGTATTTAATCCTGTCATGAACGTGGCAGTCATCCAGGGCACCTTCTACATTTTAAAGGAGACTCCTGTTTCAAAACAAGTCGTCCCTATGTCCCTGGGTTATCTAAAACGTAGCGGCTTTCTTCATTTCAGCGCTGCCTAAATTTATTAACTGGCAGCTGGTGGGGTTAAATTTAGATCACAGGTGGTCATGAAAGCCATCGTGGCCTGTAGATCAGCTCCACAATCAAGTGGCCTGGAGAAATGTGAAAGAACAATGCAGGCCCAGGCCCCAGCTCTCATCCTGTCAAATGCAGGTTCACACCCGCAGTCTTGTTTAACAGTCCAGCAGCTCGTTCTCTTTATTTGAGTGTCTTCAAGTAGTTGTTGGTGTTCTTTGTTTTCCTTCCAGCGTATGCTGTTGAAAGCTGTGATGTATTCTAATGCTGCATGGAATGAAGCCTGTGGTTTTTGGTATTTTTGACAAGCTGGCATGCATTTTAATTAGGTGCTTTTTATTACGTGTGATTTGATGGCATTTGCTGGCCGTGATATTAAAAGGGTATGAGTGAACACTTGAATAGATGTCATGTGACCCAAGTTGTGAAGAGAGGAAACGCTTCTCATGTTGAATACATGCTGGTTTATAGGAGTTGCTTGTGTGAACCCACTGTCCTAAAATAACTGTCACCTACTGGCCTGAGCATTAGGTCAAGTAAATAAAATGAAATGAATCGAATAAAAAAAAAAATTAATGGCTGTTGAAACAGCCTATAGATTATATAGGTCTTAAGGATGTTGCATTTTTTTAAAGCATGTCTCATGTAGTGTACATGCTTTGGTCAGGCTCTGCAAGCTTACTGAGCTTACAAGCTTATCTGCCTCAGGGTCCTTATTAAGACTTTCTCTGTGCTACTGTCCTCCTGTCCCACTTAACTCTGAAAGCCTCTTCACACCACGCTTCACATGTTTCTTTTTACTGTTGGTACCTAAGCAGAGCGTATTTTAGCCTTTAATTGGTATTCATTTAAATGTAAGATATCTTCCAGTTGTATCTGTGCATGTTTAACAGTACAAGTGTGCTTAGTTAGTGTAGAAAATAAGACCTGGCAATCATATAAATGTAAAGTCGTGAGTGTCATTCAGAGTCGAAACAAACTTGTAAAGTTTATTTTTTTCTGAGGCAGATGTTTGAGCTGGATCCAAATCAATTCTTACTTGCCAAAGTTAAATTTCTCTCCATTATGTGTTTATAACTCGAGCTTTGAATGTGCCACGTATGATTTGTTGCTCTCTCTTTAATCGCTTTTGTGAACCTCCTTGCCTTCCACGATGCCCGCAAGCATACATTTAAATTTGTTGCTTGAACAGCATCCATGGGTTCTGTTGTGGTAAAAGTGTTGCAGATAACCTTGTGTATAAACTTGTTTTACAGCAAGTGGAGCTTCGCAGCAGGATCGGTTTAATGATATGAAATTGTTCACAAAGAAGGTTTTCATAATTCCCAGGTGTGTCCTCTGGACCATCTGCTTTTTTCCTTTTATCCCCTGCTTTGTGAATGGGTGAATGGGTGGGAGTATGGCTGCTTAAATACTAATGCAAAACAAGGCATACAGAATCAGCCAGTCACTCTGCTTACTAGTGAGTTGTCCCACATCCAAAATCCAAACCAAACAGGAATCAGGACTAGGGTTCGGGTTACAAATGTTTGGTTTGTTTTCAGTGGCGGTGTTGCTGTTGAAGTAAAAGAAATGGCACTTTTACATTTAATGTATTGCTGTCCTTCATTAGAAACTGTGCTTGTGTTTACTGCATAATACGCGTTTATGATCAGGTTTTTCCATGGCCTTGAGGACATTTGTTTATGCAACTTAACACTATATAGTTCTAGCAGAGGCCCAGGTTCTGCATGTCTGAAATTCATCATGCTTACGGTTTAATGGACAGTCTTTCCATTCCTTTTAATTTCTAAATATATAGCGCCGTGGTTGTCAGAGTGTGCTTGATGGGTCTCCAGGGATTTGTAAAACATAGCCAGGGGGGCTGCGATTTTTCACATTTTATTACACTGCTGGAAATAGGTTCTGTGTCTGAAAAGTTCAGAAATGAAACTAAATTATATCCTGAATTAAAAAGAAATCTGATCTGTATTGAGGGAGATTTACAGTTAAAGGAGTACCTAAATATAAAGCTTTACATCCTCAAATGAATTGTGGAGTCTGAGAGAACGAGAGAGACCATGCGTGTTTTGTGAACAGAATTCTGCTGTATGCTTGTAAAAATGGTGCGCTTTATTACCTGTCGCTTCGTCAGTGTTTATCAGTTCTCCGTGTTATATCTAAGGCCGTAGCCGAAGATCGAGAGGAAGGGTGAAAGGGTGTGAGAGGAAGGGTGTCGGCGGAGACCTGCCACTCGGGCTAAGAGCATTAGAGTGCATTTGGTTGTGACATTAGCAGCGCGCGCTGTCAGTGTCATATGCGCGACAAGGGCAGCTCGGACCGGTTCAGGGCAGAAGCGCACGCGCCCGCTCACTCTGCACTCTGCAGCTGACAAGAAGGAAACACGAGCTGATTTTTCTCCGTGACATTTCGGTTTACTACTTTCCTTTGACGTGGTAACTCCTTATAAAGACACTTGTGTTGGGGAGTCACAGGTTGTTTGGATCGTTTTCTTTTTGGAGAAGCTTATACAGGTGAGCGGGATTTGTCCACATTTCATTTTGCTCTTCGAAACTCCTAGAACCTGTCAGTCTGAGGTGTTGGTTTGTTGTGCGTATACAACAGCGAGTAGTATCAGGGCTGCTTTATGATTAATATTAGTATTTTGTTCACAAGCCTGGTCAAGTGGGTTTTATTGTCTTAGAACTATTCCTCCCTATTACATTTGACACATTCCACCACAATGCAGCAGCAGAGTACACCGACTACAGAAAGTGCAGCTCCACACCAGTGTGAGACAAGTGCAGAAATATCCAATAAACAGGACCAGGCACACTAACCATACAACAGAACAGGTTTGGATGGAAGAAACCAGTGCCTCTACAATTGCTTCTGAACTGTTCACACTAGTCTGTTATGCAGTTTGTGTAGGAAAACATAAAGAGTAAAAATTTGCCTTTGAAAAATTAAAAGACCATGCAACTGCAGGGGAATATAAAATAACTATGCACAAGTGTACACTCTCTGAGCACTTTTTAAAAATAGTATACTAATACTAAGTAGGGCATTAGTTTGCTCTCAAAACATCCTCATTATGGAGTTTGCATGGGACATCATTTCACTGAGTTGCAGATTTTTAAATGATTTTCTACGTAGGAAGGATTTTCTACATATCAATATACCACGGGCAAAAATGGCTCGTGAATCCTCATCTGTGGGTCGGGAGGAGCAGAGTCAGATAATGTTCATGTGTGCAGTGACCAGCGTTATGCTTGTGTAGCTTACTGGCCTTCGAGAATGGTTAATCTACATTAAAGTAAACCACCATAGAGTTAACGTTAAGGGGCGCTGCAGGGTTAAATGTTTGGTACTAGATTGATTCACTGGACAATAATAGCAATGCTAGTCATCCTGGAGAAAACCAAATGACAATCATTGTGGAGTACCATGGTATGAAGTTGTATGCCTCTATACTTTTGTATGCTTTTGTTTGATTTCTTGAGTAGAAGGAGATCTGAAGAACAAGAGTTGCTTATACAGTATATACTGCCTCAATAGCAGGCAAGTCTTTCAATTGAGATGAAAAATCTGAAGAATCGTAAAAATCTTCATAACATAAGGATCATCCAACGTATTTTATGATTTTCTGTTTATTCCTTTCTCTCATATTATCTAAACTAGAACAGAGTGGGCTTTCCTTCATCTTGTCCATTCTGCTTTTCGCTTCCTGCCCTCCATCTGGATTTCAGGCTTCATTGGAATCACATGACTGCAAACAACCTATTTTTCTTGGCATTGATTCCACAAGATGTTTAAAAAAACATATCTTTGAGGTTCTCATCCATGTTGAGATTCCTGCTGACCTTTCAGGTGCACGCTCATGCTGCAAATCTTCCGTTGTACCACATCCCAAAGGTGTTCAGTTGAAATCTGGTGACTGGGAAGACCACTGAAGACCACTGAACTGAACTCATTGTCCATGAAACTAGTTTGAGACGACTTTTATGATGCTGGAAGTAGTCATTAGAAGATGGGTAAATTGTGGCGATGAAGGGATGTTAGAAAGGGTATTCAAATAGACAGTAGTATTCAAAAGATGGGTATTGATTGATGGATGATTGGTAATCAATCAAGAATGGACATCGTGTGCCATGAAAAAATTAGGTAGATAATTGATTGAATGAATAGGTGTACCTTTATAAAGTGGTCAATTAGTGTATAATCTGAAATACATTATGAAAGTAGTCATTGACCTTTGAAGCACAATTTCTCTTACTCTTAAGGAACTGATGGTTACAACATATACAAAGTACACTGTATTATGTAATGTACATTGCAATGGGTGACGACCAGGAAGTTTTTTTAAAAAAATTCAGTGCTCTGCCAGTGGATGTCTCTGTACATTGCAATAAAATGCAGTAAAACATTTTCGGTGTTTTCACTAATAAACCTAATTATATTTTGTAAATATAAAAAAACAGTAGAATATGACACCTGCAACACACTCAATAAATTAAAGGCAAAATAATACTGAAAAGGTTATACACAGTTCTGGAAGGTTCCACAATTAGCAGTTAAGATTGCCAAGATTGAGATGGAATATAAAATGAGCATCCACTAAAGCAAGGATGGGTCGTGGTTCACCACAATACATGGTTCAAATACAATGTTCCTCAGTGAAAGACTGCAAAGAATTTAGGTCTACAGTTCATAATATCATGAAAAGAATCAGAGTCAGGGGAAATCTCTGCGCGTAAAGGCCAAGGTAAATGCCATCGAGACCTCAGGTGGAATTGTTTGAGAAACCATCATGCTACCGTGATTGACAGCCAC
This sequence comes from Hassar affinis, assembly GCA_025674545.1. Taxonomy (NCBI): domain Eukaryota; kingdom Metazoa; phylum Chordata; class Actinopteri; order Siluriformes; family Doradidae; genus Hassar; species Hassar affinis. The sequence continues at coordinate 23,311,156 of JAOVYV010000045.1, read as the reverse complement.
ACGGGCTCAGGGCTAACACAGTCCACCGCTGTGTCACAAAATGCAACCTGAAACTGTATTATGCATAGAGGAAGCCATATATTAATTTTGCTTGGAAATGCTGGTGAGTTCTCTGGAACCAAAGTCATCTGAGATGGACCATAAGACAGTAGAAACCTGTTCTGTGGTCGGATGGGTCCACATTTCAGCTTGTTTTTGGGAAAAAATTATTCCATGGGCCAAAGATGAAAAAGACCATCCAGGCATTTACTAAGGAAAAGTGCAAAAACCATCATCAGATGTAGAGTGTGTATACTTGATTGGCTGGCCTGCAGTCCAGATCTGTCTCCTATTGCAAATGTATGGTGCATCATGAAGAGGAGAATCAGACAACAGTGACCATGGACTGTTGAGCAGCTTGTACTCAGCAAGAATGGGCAAAACAGTCCAGTACTTGCAAAACTTCAACAGTTAGTATCTTTAATTCCCAAATGAATAAAAAGTATAATTAGAAGAAAAGGTGATGTGACCCAGTGGTAAACATGCCTCTGTCACAGCTTTGTTTGAGTGTGTTGTAGACATCTATTTCTGTTAAATAAAGGTTCGAGTGAATTAACAAATGACCAATTTCAATTTTTATTGCATTTTACACACGTGTGTGAGGAGAATTATATTAATCTATATCACTGGTAAGTTATATTAATCTATATCTTTTTTCTGTTTCCTTCAGCTCTTTTCCTCATCTACTTGAATGTTGATGGAGTTCTTGCAGGGCAGTGGTGACTACTGCCACGCCCAACATCATAACGCCTGAACCCAGGTGAAACTGCCCTGCTTCTGCCCGCTGAAAGGAATCACCTTCACTGCCTTGCTCGCTCTGGCCCTGTTGACAACTGATCTCACCAAACACCAGATGGGTTAAGGGGAGCTGTGGCTCAGGGCTATTGGACAGTGCTCCACCCTGCTCTGGCCCATGCCTGATCCTACCAGCATTTCAGAGCAACAGGCAACTATTTTTATTCATACTGATAGATAGCAGGAGCCTTCTGAGGTGTTCATCTGTGGCAGAAGAGTGAGAGCAGCACTGTCAATCAGACTGATAGCATAGGGCTGCTAGTGGGTGTGTTTTACCCACAGGACACTGGCTCAGCCCACATTGTGGTTGGCTCTCGGACATGGCCAGGATGAACCGACCGGCCCCTGTTGAAGTCTGCTACAAAAACATGCGCTTTCTGATCACACACAATCCAACCAATGCCACTCTGAGCTCCTTCATAGAGGTGAGAGATGGTTAAATATAGGTATATCTGTGATGCACATTATATATCATGATATATAGGTTTGTGAGCAATTTCCTAACAATACAGTAGAATAGCAATGCATCTAGAGTAGAATACAGTGAGATCTGTAAAAGAAATTTCTTTCTTACAGTGAATTCAATTTGCAATTATTAAAAAAAACTTTTTACCATTATCTCAGAGATATCGATGTTGTATTATCATATAACCCATACCTTAGCTTTAAACATTAAACAAACTTGTGAACAGGGTACATGTTGCCAAACACATTCAGCTGGTCCACAATAACAGTACCAAGATAAGTTTCATTATTATGTCACAGTGCTCTAAAAAGTCTGTTACTGTCAAGACATTTCTAGAAAAAAATCTACACAGGGAGGTTTTATTGGTAGAGGTTTAGTAGTCATTTAATTATAATGGCAATTAGAAATGAGAAAATAATGTTCTGCACCTTTACTGTTGATCTTGCATTAGCTACATTGCACACAGACTGTATAATATATAGCATATATATTGTGTATGTGTACATATATTGTTTTTGACATTGCAATTATTAGTACTTGAAGTCTGGGAGGTAGTGCAGAGTAAGAATTTCATTGTGCAGTGCAGCTGAACAATTCATATGACATGACAAACTCTTGAATCCTGAAAAGAAATGAAACCATCACATTAAATCTTGTGCTAACATAGTTTTTAATGTTTTCATACTAGTTTTGTCTTGTTGGAGCAGGATAATGGTGTCTTAATTTTGCAGGATCTGAAGAAGTATGGTGCAACTACAGTGGTGCGAGTGTGTGAAGTGACATATGATAAGACACCGCTGGAGAAAGATGGCATCACGGTCATGGTGAGTTCTATGCTGTGTATAATGATGGGCTGTAGACAGCTGCTCTGTGCAGACTAGCACTGATCATTAAGAATGTACAGGGGTTAGACAATGAAACTGAAACACCTGTCATTTTAGTGTGGGAGGTTTCAGGGCTAAATTGGACCAGCCTG
>JAOVYV010000045.1:23231884-23252608 GCA_025674545.1 Hassar affinis | reverse complement strand
AGTGTGGGTGCAGGTTTTCTTTCCAACCAAGCAGAAGCCACACACTACTGAAAGTCAAGATCCATTGATTAGAACCACTGATTAAAAACAGGTGGAATGAGGTGTGTCTTCTTCTTGGTTGGAAGGAAAACCTGCACCTTCACTGGCCCTTTGTGGATTTAGTTTGACACCCCTGGTCTGAGGCTCAGTGAAGCTGGAACTGCAAAAACACTCCCTATATCTAATCTTCCTCTAATTAAGCAACAGTAAAGGCCATATAACCTACTAATTTATTTTATAATACCTGCATACTGTTAACTAAACGAACTCTGAAAACTCTGAGACTGCATGGACTCTCTGGATTGGGGCCAGTTTTTGTAAATCCATCTGCATTCCATACAAAATAGTCCAGTAATGTGGCAACAGTAAAACCTTGGTTCCTTAAAAAAATTAAAAGAGAGAGAGAGAGAGATCTGTGCAGAGTGAGAGCTAAGATCTATAAAAGTCGTGACAGAGAAGGTTAGACACTGGCCAGGGCTGGACTCAATAAGAATAAATTGGAAGAGCAGTTTGCTGACATAGCCTGATATCTGGACGAGCCTTAAAAAGATGACTAAGTGGGAGTACTCCCCAGGCACATCTAACATCTCCTGATACTTGCTTTAAAAGATTAAAATCCCTCCCAAGGCATGTGTCATGTCTTTTGTTCAATTTCTTTCCACATAAAATGTACAAAGCTGCTATATTGAACCAAAGAGGAAGTTTACATTTAAACACAAATTTAATATAATACATTCAACTGTTGTCCTACTAATCAGATGAGGTAATATGCAAATTATTGCATAATATATAGTTGCATTATATTGCAAATATGAATCTGTTGAACTTGGTGTGGAGAATGGACAGATTAGCCATTGAGAAGGGTTTTAGCTGAGCTGCAGCTGTACCCAGCAGGAAATTAGCCCAATAGTTCAAAATCCCAGTAAAGATAGAGAATAGTTGTTTCCTGACTTCTGACTGCTGGGATGATGACAGGCTTAGCTGGCAGGAACTCAGGGTCCAGATGAAGATCATTCAACTGCAGAGAGTTGAGAGTGTGTGTCTGTGTGTGTGTGTGTGTGTGTGTGTGTGTGTTTGTGCAAGAGAGAGAAGGAACTGTGGATAAGTTGAATTTGCCACCTGTAGTTTCATCGTTATTCATCTACACTTGCTGAACACTTTATTAGGAACACTTGTACATCCACTTATTCATGAAATTATCTAATTAGCCAATCATGTGGCAGCAGTGCAATGCATAACATCATGCAGATACGGGCCAGCAGCTTGGGTAATGTTCACATCAACCAAGGAACCAGGAAAAAATGTGATCTCAGTTATTTTGACTGTGGCATGATTGTTGGTGCCAGATTGGCTGTTTTTTACATTTCTATAACTGCTGAGCTCCTGGGATTTTCATACACAACAGTCTCTGGAGTTTACTCAGAATGATACAATATAGAAAAAATATCCAATGCATGGCAGTGCTGCAAACAGAAACACCTTGTTGATGAGAGAGCTCTATGGAGAATGGCCAGACTGCTTCAAGCTGACAGAAAGGCTACAATATCCCAGATAACCGCTCTATACAATTGTGGTGAGCAGAAAAGCATCTCAGAATGCACAACACATCAAACTTTCTGGCAGAGATTACAAGAGCAGAACACCTTGTCGGGTTCCAGACAAGAACAGAAAGCTGAGGCTGCATTGGGCACAGACTCAACAAAACTGGATAGCTAAAGACTGGAAAAATGTAGCCTGGTCTTTATGAATCTCAATTTCTGCTGAGGCACACAGATGATAGGGTCAGAACTTGGCCCCTGAATCCGTGGACTCAACCTCTTCATGGAATCCATGCCATGTAGAATTGAGACTCTTCTGAGAGCAAACAGAAGCCCTACCCAGTATTAGGTGGTTATAGTGTTCCTAGTAAAGTGTTCGAGTGTTTCTGATTTACATCACTTTGCAGAGAAATCCAGACTGTGGCCGTGTTACAGGTATTTACTCTTGCAGCTGCACTGAAATAAAGCTCCCTGAGTTTACTTCAGATGCATACACCGATCCCATGTGATTGAATTGACTTACATAACACAACCTCACCCTTGCACCAGAACTAAGGAGTGAACCCAGACTGCAAGCATTCTACAACAACCTATGTGATTATGTTTTAATCACATTAACATAATAATATAGTTATAGTTCCTCAGCAATGTGCCAACATCCTCCCAAGATTTCATAATGTAATTATTCATTCATTCAATTCCTTGGCTGCTTATTCCTTTTCAGGGTCACGGGGGAGCCGGGGCCTAGCCAGCCACATAGGGCGCAAGGCAGGAACAAACCTAGACAGGGCGCCAATCCAACGTAGGGCACACTCACACACTAGGGCCACTTAATAGATACCAATCAACCTAACGTGCATGTCTTTGGACTGTGGGAGGAGCCCGGAGTACCCGGAGTAAACCCACGTGGACACGGGGAGGACATGCAGACTCCACACAGAAAGGACCCAGACCACTCCACCCGGGGATCGAACCCGGGACCTTCTTGGTGTGAGGCGACGGTGCTACCTACCGAGCCACAATGTCGCCCCATAATGTAATTAGTTTACTTTTATGAATAATTTAATGAAGTAATTAAGATGTGTTTAAATTAAGTTTATCAGACCAACCAAGTAAATATTCCTTTTTTCAATGTGATATAACTGCTTCCAAAACTAAATCCGCTGGGTTTTTTTTGTTCTACACCAAAGAATGTCAGAAACATACCGCATACTGCTTTTCACTGCCCCATAGATAGGTTGTGATATTTGTTTAAACAGCATCTAAATGTCTGTTTGCAACAGCAACACAGGGGATAGTCCACATTGATTCAGACCAACATTTTTAATTGAAATAATCAGGATTCCCTTAACAGAGAAATGGCTGCTGCATTCCCGTTTCACTGATATCAGTGGTGGATTGAGAACATTTAGACTGGGATAGCTGTCTGAATTTATATTTTGTATTTATGTCCAATTTTCAGCACTGAATGCATCATTCCAACATAAATCTACAGCATAGGTTTTTCACGAGTTTCCCCTTGGGTTTAATAAAGTGATCTATCATACATGATCACACTGCAACACGTTGTAACTGCTGAATAAATTGGCTGTTTCTAAATCACCAGCTATATGTTTTAAAATATTTTTGTGGCATAAAATGCTCATTAAATTTTATTATTCTCTGTGAAGTGCTCTTGAGACCACAGCTGTTAACCAACAACTGGAAAAAATCCGAGTGGTGGCTAGATAATGAAAAATAAATATAGATGGAAAACACACAATATACTATTTTGCTGCTGCTACAAGTTTTAGTTCTAGAAATCTCTACCATGCACACCTTCAGCAGGTCTGTTTTTTTTTTTTTAAACCATACCATCTGATGAGACTTATGGCTTCTTGCGTTGACTCTGACATTTGATATAGGGTCACTCAGACACACAGTGTGAGGGTCAGGACATGTAAAACCAACCAAAGATCACAGAGGACAGGCTACTATTAAACACTGCACAATATACTTTCGAACAAAACAAATGCTGCAAAAATCTCACATTTTTCCCCAGCAGTCAGTGCCTTTCTGTATGTAGCTATGGCGAGTTTGGATGGCTCTGCAGCTCTGAGAATAGGCTTGTGTTGCTGTTGGATAAAGGATTCAGATAGAGGAGGGGGTGCCTGAGGAGTAAACTATCAGACCACACTACACCGTGTTACAGAGTTCAGAGTTCATCTTGGGTCTAAAGGATAAATGAGCACTAATCTCAACCTGGCTCAAGAATTATATGGAGCTCTGTGGAGATGTCCACCTTAAAGAAAACAGCAGGAAGATATCAGCTTTCAGCTGAGAAATTATTATGGAATACTAATTTGTTCATTTATTCATGTTCAATGTTCTATCCTGGTTAGAGAGATCCACAGTGGATCCAGAGCACTAGGCAAACCTGAATGAGATGCCTGTCCATCATATGGCACCATGTATACACACATGCCCAGACTCATTTGCACATTTAAGGTTGCCAGTCTACCTACTGGCATGTTTTTGGAAAGAAGTCAGACACAGGGAGAACGTGCTAAACTCTGCATAGACAGTAACCTGAGCTCAGGACTGAACTGGGGACACTGGAGCTGTGATCGCTCAGTGTTGCGCAATTGTGTCACCCTTATTATTGTGTTTATGATCTAATTACAATCAGCCCAATACTTCACTCAGGAAGTAAACTTTCTGAGAAGCTTGTTTGATAAGAATGAAATATGTCTGAGCACTAAAAAATGAATGACCTTACACTATATTATGTTTTCATTTAAATCTTGTTGCAAAATATAAAGTCCATGCACAAAAATCTAAATCACGCACATATAAAGCACGGATCCACCCTTTGGTTCAATGCCTGCCTGAAATGTTGAATTTATGGACTATACAAATATTGTATCATACTGAAATTGAAAGATAGTGTTGTCATAAGTATTAAAGGCAATAAAAGTCTCTCAGTCTCTCAGTCACATTTTCAGGCACAGCAAGAGTGATGAAGAAAGTGCAGCATGAAGAAAGAAAGTGGGTGGACTGAAGTAAATGCTGTGTTTTAATGGAGGAACAGTTGAACATATTGCTTCTCTGTGTGTGTGTGTGTGTGTGTGCATGTGTGTGTGTGTATATATATATGTGTGTGTGTACCAGAATCTAGAGGTAACATAGAGGACAGTTTGTGACTGATAACCTGCCAGAACTCAACCTGCAGATCTCATCTCCATGAACATAACATTTCAGTACTCTCTCTCTCTCTCTCTCTCTCTCCATGTCTGTCTTGACTTCCTTCTCTGTCATTCAATAGCTATAGTTTTATTTGTTTTTATTTCATCTATAATTTTTTATTTGTTATCTTACCAAAATCTGATGACAAACAGATTATTTACTTCGCAATATAACTCACATCTGCATATTTCACATAAAACAAAGCACTTTATTTAAAGAACTTCCATTCCACTCTTGCTGTTTAAAGCTGGAGCAGGTCAAAGGCGAACAGATTCGTCTCCATTATAGCATAGCATTTAGCAAATCCGTGCTGGTTTCTTCTCTGGATATGATGATACTTGTATGTACTCTTCTGTCTTCTCAATGATCAAATTTATATACGAGTCTTGATGTGCCTTGTTCAGCAGAAACATCGTGTGCTAATGACTGAAAGCAAAGTCCTCAAAGCGCTGCCACATGAAGCCCCTGTAGCAAAGTGACAGGCTTCACAGTGATGCAGTCCATTAGGAAATGGCAGTTACGGGATAAATAAAACGTCACGTATGATACTGCAGTAGCATACTTACAATACATTAGGAAAAAAAAAAAAAAGTTAGAGTTCAGGTGAACGCACAGTATGATCTTCTTCATCATTAACTTCTTAGAGCTGTTTTCCTTTCTCTGTCTTTGTTCTGAAAACAGCAAAGCAACAACAATAAGTCAGTTTCATCATCAAGTAATATCACTGCTTTCAAGACTTTAGATGAAGTTATTGTAATAGATCTTAATATAAATATTTAAAATACAGACACTGATGGCGTCATCACTAACTGTAAATAAGCAATTTCTCTCTTTGGTGCCGTGAGAAGTAATTAGGGGTTTATCTGTAAGCGGGCGCTTTTAGGGAACCTGATCTCTTTGAGGTACAGGGTGTCTGGCCATAACGTCAGCTGTGGGGGCAGCATGCCTCACTTTTTCCAATCTCACTTGTGTGCTATGGGAGCCAGCTGGCATGAATTAATTGTGTTCACACTGCTTGGGAACCTGAGGTTAGTGCCACTGGCACACTCAAACCACGTTTTGCGTTCATATCTGAATCCTTATGTGTATTTAATGATGTAAAACTTAATGCTGTGGATTACTGTAGTCAAGCTACTGCTGGTGAAAGTTGCAAGTGAGTTACAGTGATATAGTACAGTATACTACATAATTACAGCTATATAAGCAGAAGCAGAAACTGATTGGGTTACTGATTGGTAACTTCCTAAAGCTGCAGACAAAAGACCAGTATGGTTGTTGTGTGTGTGTGTGTGTGTGTGTGTGAGAGAGAGAGAGAGAGAGAGAGAGAGAAAGTTGGTGGAAACTTTTTTCATAAAATGTTCATAAAATTTCAGTTCTTGCATTAGCTTAAATTATAAATAGCTTGTTCTTGTCTATTGACCCAATTTAATCGAATTAAACTTTAATTTATTATTTAATTTCAAGCATTAATGCAGGAATCTAATAAAACATATCAATATTCATGCTGTTTTTTATTAATCCATATTCCCTGCATATTCCCTCAAAATTTATATGGCTACATTTTTTCAGGTAAGTGATGATTTAAGAGCTTCTGCAGGGATGCTGATGTTCATTAGGATCAACTGATCCTCGCCACCTAACTGGAATTCTAGGAATTTTGCGAGCCAGATGTTTCCAGAGCAGCATACAGTCATGTGGGATGCACAGTAATTTGTCTGTAGCCTTCTGTGTGTGCTGATGTCATTTCACACACTCACTGCTATATTCCTACTTTTATTGGCTGTTTCATACTTTTACACAGGAAATGCAATATAACATAATAAATATCTTTGCTGATGAATCAGTCTCTATTGCTTCAGGCAAGTAAACCACATTCTGATATTATGCCCAGCCTCACATGTGCCAAGGTTCAGAACCTAAATTAATCATGCTTTTAAATTGAAAATGGTGTAAAGGTAAGTAAAATATTAGATGCACTGTATCAATGTATAAGACATTGAACTGAGAAGGTGGGTCCAGACACTTACCTCAAATTAAGATGCAGTGACATTCATTTAAAACAGGTTGGTTGGTTGAGACTATTTTACGAAGTAGTTAGACAAATGAATGCTAAAAACCTTTGATCAATTTCTCTTTCAGTGATATGACAGTATAATTGATTAATGACATTAATCATTAATGTGTGTCATCACATTTTAAATTTATATATCGTTACACAGCTTAAAAAAATCACTAATTCAGACCGGCAAGAGAACAAAGAGACTCTATTACATAAAGATTTATAAAAATAATTTAAGGATGAAAACTTCCAGAAATAAACACTGCTTTAAAGAGGCAAGGTGGTCAACCTTGAACTGCTCCATATAATAGCAGCAAATGTCTCAGGTGTGCTGTGTTACTCACCAGTCTTCTCTGGTTACTGAGGCAGAAGGTGCAGATCTGTCTGGGCTGGGAGTTCTCTGAGTCTGGGCTTGCATCTATGGTCTTATGGAGATGGTTGTGTAGAGCCACTGTGCTTTTGTGGCAGGGCTGTCCATCTCCACATGCTTCTCCCACCAATAATACGTTTTCCAGGTGAGAGATGTAGCTGGAGGCCAGCCGTAACGTCTCGATCTTGGACAGCTTCCTGTCAGCCGGTTCAGTGGGAATGAGAGTCCTCAGAGCTGTGAAAGCCATGTTTACGCTGTTTGTGCGGTCTCGCTCTCGAGCGTTTGCTGCATTACGCTGCCGGGTCTCCGAGACTGGCAAGTGAAGATCTGTGGCTCCAACTGCTGGCCTGTAGCCACACTTCCGTTTGCGAGAGTCTGCTTTGATAGCGTTGTACCCGGGAGTGGAAAGATGAAAGGATTTGTCATCAGATCCTGAGCTTTCGCTGCCATTCTCGTCGTCCTCTGAGAGAGTGCTAATCTCAGAGTAAAGGAAATGGGCAGGAGATGGGTGAACCATAGCAAAGGACATCATCACCTGCTCTGTCTCACACTCACAGCCTTCCACCAAAGGGGGACTGTGATCTACTTCTTTTACCCAGTCGTCACACGGCCACGGGGACAAACCTTAACACAACTTGTTGCCCCTCAATCCTATTGACCAACACAAAACAAACCGTAGTCCTTCTCTTAGTGAAGATCAGCAGTCTGATTGCAGAAATCCAACGTTGTCTTAAAACAATCCTGTGATGATAGATACACTCGCTTCATGATGATCCAGTCATTATGTGTTCATTTTCCTTCTGCAGATTGCTCTTTAAAGAACCAGTGTGTCAAACACCAGCCTGAGTGGGTGAATAAGTGGAAAAGTATATAGTGTATTGCACCAGCGTTCATCCCTCAACAGTTCCACATGTTATTATGGCTGAGTGTTTCCTTATGCCTTGGCTTTATAGGGTGTGTGTGTGTGTGTGTGTGCATGTGTGCGTGTGTGTGAGAGAGTATAGTAGTGGTGGGGGAGTGGCTGGGGACTGCTCCCCCTCTTTCACTGTAAATGCAAAATGAAAATGTGATGGAACTCACACAAACTTATTGATTCTACTCATTGACTGAACTTATTGATTCGTCTCCTTCATTGACATGGTAAGAAATTGAAAGCTGATGGTCTTCTACAAAGTGTTCTGTATCACTGATGTAAAATCCTTCTCTTTACCTCACAAATAGTGAATAGTTTATACTGCTAACCATACTGATGTCTTTTTCACCTAAAACAGAAATCATTATAGTTCCAGTTAACCCCCAAACTCCCAGCAGCTGTCAATGATTCCAAACAAAGATTCATTATATTACTGTTAGTCTCACTGTAGTCACTGAATAATTCATAGTAATTACTAAGCAAAATGATTTTTTTTAATGAGCAGCACACTGGGAGTTAAAATAAACAAATGGTCGCTGTGTGTGAATGCTACAGGCAATCCTGTATTATTCTTCGCACTGATTCATAACAGTGACTTGGTGCACTAGTGCTGATTGGAAAGGAAGTGCTTTAGGACAGCATGGCATGATGGGGCAGTGGCAAGCTTTGTTTCCGTACAGCTCCATGGTCTTTGGGTCGGTCTAGAGCAGTCAAGTTATTGTGCACATTCTCCCTCTGCCCATGTGGGTTTCCTCTGGTTTCCTCCGGTTTTCTCCCACCTCTCAAAAACATGCTAGTAGATGGATTGGGTAAGAATAAATACATGAATATGTGTGGACTGGACTGGCACTGTGACTGGGATAGATGGATAGTGAAAGTGAAAAAAAGAAAAAGTGAAAGAGTGAGTGCTTCAGGCCACAGGTAGGTGACAGAGAGCAGAGCCAACAAGCTTAAACTAATGTATGTTTAAACCAGTTGAGAAATGGCCATAATGATGAGATCACTGAAGGCAGTGATAAATAATTCACTGCTGGACGTTGAATGGAAAGACAGCGAATGGCTTTAAGACAATGTCTTGGCAGCATCTCAAATCACAAATAATGAAGGAGGGTGAGTGTTGAAATTGGTTTCAATCACTCCATTTCACTGCAGTGTTCTGTGCAGCTCTTTATTCTTTCTTTCAAAACATTCAGAATGACTTGAGAATTACTTTACTGCATAACTGACATCACCTGCCCTCAGGATTTTGTCACTCTAAATGTGATTTTCTTCATTATCCATTTCTCAGTGTCACAAATGATATTTAATATCTCTGAATGACTTCAGTAGCAGAGCCGTGCTGTCAGCATCTGATTGCCATTACTCCCTCTGCCTCTTCAACTTCCTCCCTTCCTTCCACTGTTAAAATCTAAAAGCTATTCACAGAGAACCCCCTCTCTCTCACTTTTGGCACAGGTTAGGGAGCTGTCAAAACTCGGAACTAATCCTTTGCACAGCACCGCAGACAGACCGAGTAGCTCATTAAGGAGTCGGCAGAACGGACGGGTGGACGGCCAGAATGCTGAGGGACAGGATTGTCTAGCCTGCGCTGGGGACATGCCAAGCGCACAAGCACCCGACCCTAATGGGACACAGTCTCTGCATCTGGCCCATGTAAAACCAGATGAGTGGGAGTGACTAAAAGGAGTATGATTTCACATGTCACCAAAGTTTCAAAAACAGTTGTGAAATGTTATCTCTCATTAGATATATGAATAGACAAAAGCAGTTTGAATAAAGCAACGAAGCATAAAAAAAACACTTATAAGGTCAGCCTTTTTAGTAAAAATAATTTGGCAACCCAAACCTCACTGCTTTGATGCCTTCTGGTAATTGCCTATCTGTGGGCTTGTTTTTTTTGACTACCAGTCCCTCTATTTCAGGAGCACAAATGAAGTCAGTCCTCCCTGAAATTCCATGCTGTAATTGTCCCGTTACTCAGAAGCCAAAGAATTCAGACAGTAAGCAGGTCAGTGGGCCTGAGAGATGGAAAAAGTGAACCGCTCAGAACCTTGTGGAATCCAGTGCCCATCAAAGTCATTCTGACAGTCTTCATAGCTTTATATTACCCTTTAGTTTAAACAAATGCTTTCCTTTTGATACTGGCTGTATTACATAGAAAAAAAGAGATGACAGCAACATTTTAATATACTCAAAATCTCAGTTCTTTAGTTCTCCAGGTTTTCAGAACTCTGAACTCAACAGTACAGTTTATAAATATGCTACCTGTTGACAACAAATGAGTTAAGAGAAATTGCTATCCCCTTAAACTCTCAGGGCACTCTGCCAGTCTACATTTACATTCCTATTATTTTCACAGTACACTCTTAGAAAAAAGGTCAAATCTAGATCCCTTAAAATTTCTTCAGCGATCCCTTCATCCCCTAGAACCATAAAACAGAGTGCTTTCTTGTCAGAAGTTTTCTAAACTTTAGGGGGATATCAACCTGTAATATGTCTATACATAGAACACATTAAAACCAATAAAGATCTTGAAAATTGAATAATAATATACTTTATGATGAATAAATGAATATATTCAGACTTATACCTACAGACCTACCTGTAGAAGATGTAAAACTGAAAACTAAATTGGTTTAGAGATGGTTAAGACTAAACACTCTGCTCAGGTTTTAGAAGCACTGACTGATTCTATGTTGAAAAGCCTAAGTCTGAATACTATAAATTGTTGAACCTTGATTTTTTTTACACAAATGTTAAGGGTCCTCATACCATACAAAAGAAGTCATCACTACTGACCCATGAACCTTGTTGCTTTGCTGAAACTCCATAATCCATGCTAGGTGTGGTCTGAGGCAGGACCTGATCTTTGAAGTATGCCTTGTAAAGGAGGCAGCTGGTGAGGGCAAAACCAATGGGGCCTTTCAGCCTGGCCTTGTAAAGTCCATTTCAAGCCTTCTTAAGTAGAGCCTTGAGACCAGCCTGCTGCTCTGACTAACAATGCCTTTCTGCTAATTTAACAGATCTTTAAATTCAAAGCATTCTCCTCTCTATCCACGCACCCTTATGAGAATTCCCTTATGTGTTCCTGCACCAGGTGCCATGAGGCAAAATCCCACCAGATCAAGCCAAGCTCTCCTACACTAGGGGATGTGAGTTTTGTAAATTACCTAAACATAAATCTACTCTGTGCACCAAGAGAGTCTATTTTAAAGGTAAATTACATGTTTTTTCCTCTTAATTGGAAAATGGAAATCAAACTTAAAACAGCACTTCTTAGTAAAGCATCTGGTTTATATTTTAATATCACATCGATATTTCATTTGTCATTCACACATAAGAAACAATGTGCTTATTTCCAGATAGCATATTTTAGTGAGCAACACTTCTTTAGGTTTCAATGTGGTCAGTGTGGGGATTTTGTATGATGAAACAGGGGCACTAAATTCAATAAGCATCCAGAAGAAATGACATATTTAGGGTCAGATTTCCTTGTCAGTGGTATTGCTGAGGCGACAGGAAATTTCAAATTTGTAGTGATTGTTTTTATTAATGGATATTAGCAGGCTTGGCCGGTTTCCATTTTAGGCTGAAAGGGAGAGGGCAGGGGGTCACATACGTTTTCCTTATTACATTCAACCTCATGGTTTGGAATATATTAGCTGAGTGCAGTAAAATTCCTTCTTTGTGATGAGTGATGCACTGTGATTAATTCGATGGTCTGGGAGGCACATGGTTATGAGTGAGTTTAATAAAAGTGCTTGGGTATGTGTACCTATCCCTTAGCAGGTCGTTTAGAGCTTTATAAGAAGAGTAAAGTGTGATATTAATCCACCAGAGAAGCCCTGCCCAAAGGTCACAGTGCACTTTAGCTTAAGTAAAGAAAACTAATAAAAGCTGTAAGTCAAGCATTATCACAAGTCAAACACAAAAATTGTATTAGCATTCAAAGCATAGAAGAACATGAAGAGATATAAATTAAGACTTGTGCCCCTCCCTCTCAGTAGCACTGATTCATCTACTAAAGCTCGGCTGTTTGCTGCTTGTGGTCATTTGTAAAGTAAGCAGTAGCTGAGTGGTGGCTTATATCATCCCCACAGCAATACCTATGAGCTCATGTTTTTGGCTGTGAGGCTGTTAATAGAGATTGGGACCCAAAAATCAGTCATCCATTTTGCATGCAGGTTCGAGCATGCACATGCAGTTTAAGAACAAATATTTGCTGGCACTTTTCACCATTCAGCCATACAATGTGCAGTTGTGACTGTCCCATTCAAGCTTTGGCTTCATAGTTGTTTTCTTTATAGTTCTTGGCAAACATGTTATGCTGTGGTTGCCAGGCCTATAAATAATATGAAAATCCTTAATGCTAGCTAATAAACGTTCCAATGGTTTACAAAAGAGTTTGAAACGAATTTGAATGTTTGAATTACAATGAATTGTCAACAGTAAATTCTCAAATTGTCATTGTACTATAAGGCACAGTTTACTTAAGGAGCAGTGATGCAATAGAATGTACAAATAATGTTTGTGTGCATGTGTATGAGGGGGAGCGAGAGAGAGGGAGAGGGTGCACATGTAGGTGGGTCGTGGGTGGTTGGGTGGTGTGTGTGTGCACGTCTATATGTGTGTGGGTGTGGGGAGGGTGTTTCAATGAGCTAGCAGATTGGATGCATATGATTGCCATTAAAAGTAGAGCAAAATGTTTGACTGAGCACTGAGGAAATTCGACAGGCAGAACCTATATAAATCTTTAGCTGAATTAGTTATTGCTATTGGTTGAGTATAGTCCCCAGAAGTCTTCAATTTATTTGCAAATTACGTGATTTCCTGTTCTCATGCTTGTCATTTGGTTATCTTTATTTGCTGAACGGATTCCAGGTTGACAAGCATTGCCTCACTGGATTGTCTTACAGTTTTGACCCAGAAAGACCTTGTGCACTGTGTACACTAAATCCCAAAATCTTAATGCCGCCTTAAGAGCCTATTCATTCATTTTAAGACACCCATTACCCCACCTTGACTATGTTTCACATTTGCTTTGTTTCATCTGAATTGCAGCAGTGACTTTTTACTTAGGCAGTAGTGTTTTTTTCTTGATATAAAATGACATACAGACATCATGTTGTTTTGACCTTCACTCTGTCTTCCAAGTGCACTGAGAATGAGCCTGGCTGAAATGTCCTCACGTTAACTTGCAGACACCACAAATCATACAATTCTGCTTGTAATGGCTGTAAAACTGAAAATAAACACACAGAACGAAGAGTTTACAGCTCAAATCCTTTGCACGCTTGATGAAATGCAATAAATTACTCCTGAAAAACCAGGATTTTTTTTTCTTCATTGGAACTTGAGAAATATTTTTATTCTTTCCAGAGGTGAGACTCGAGATTTATATTGTTCTGCTATGTGGCTGTCAAGTTCTAAGTGGAGTGGGATACAGCTTTAAGGCTAATATACAGTGACCATATGAACTCTATGAAACTGTACAGTAAAAACATCTCACATAGTCTATAGATATGTAGTTCATAATGTCTAAGTGGCATGATTCTACGATTTTTCCTCCCATCTGTATTTGTATTGATATGTTCACATGGATCCAAGTTTTTAAATGTTACCCAAAGGAAGGATCACTTGGCAGAAAGAGGAATGTTCCATATTTTATTTTTGCTTTCTTTGTTGGGTAACTTGTACTACAATGCAATATTCCAGTTATGGCAGATTGGAGTAATGGCTGAACACAAAGTCTAGCTTACCCTATACTTCAGTATTCCTTTCCAAAAGGAGCCATTTTTTGGTCACTTGGATATATCAGATTTTCTATTTTGGTAGGGAGTGTTCAGGGTCAGGGTTGTGCTGCTGGAAACACAGGTCCAGAACTTTAGCTACTGAACCACTCAGTTATTACGCCACTGTAGAGAGAAAGAAAAATCACTCCCATTCATGTGAAAAGAGAAACATGACGATTGAGTAATTGGTGTTCATTTCCTACAAACAGTTTCACTAAGGAGTCATGAACTAAGTGGTCTCTAAGCCTCAGTGCATCTGGTATGTGAGTGTAGAGATGCCTGCTTTTGTACACCGTGAAGCAGGAGGAGATGGGGGCCACTCCAGCACATGAAATGTGCTACTGCCTCTTTTGTCTACAGTGCTCATAAAGTGCAACCACACATGCATGGACAATGAGGCTCCTTGTGAAAAGTAAGATGTTCATACAGAGTCCTGCCAATGGAAACATAAGTAGACAGAAAACCATGAGTGAGTCTGGAAGCCATTCTTCTGTTCATGGCAAATCCATCATTCACTGAGTTCTACATGGGTTGTGTCAACAATGTATTATGGGATATGATAATGCTTTGGGGTTTTGGAAATTTGTTTAACCTTTTCCCCTGTCTCAAAACTCGATATGGTCTTTTTCTACCCACTTGGTATGGTGCTTGTCTGGCAAACCTCATGTGCATGGATTTAGCATCATCAATAGTGATCTTATTTGCTTTATGGTTACAAAATGTGCATTGGCTTGCATACGTATTCACCCCCTCGAATGTTTCTACATTTTGTAATATTACAACCTGGATCTCAAATTGATTTAATTGGGACCTAACTGGGA
Organism: Hassar affinis; assembly: GCA_025674545.1. Taxonomy (NCBI): domain Eukaryota; kingdom Metazoa; phylum Chordata; class Actinopteri; order Siluriformes; family Doradidae; genus Hassar; species Hassar affinis. The sequence goes on along the minus strand of JAOVYV010000045.1, from coordinate 23,237,851 downwards.
TTTACTATCATGTACTGTATATATAGCCAATACAGGAAAATACAGACATGGGAGTAGATATATTAACTATAGATGTAAATCATTTAATTGTTTGACTGTATAAATATTTACACTTGGTGCAACCAGTTACCATCCTCAGTCATGTAATTAGTTGAATGGAGTCTACCTATGTGCAAATAAAATGTCATGTGATCACATAAATACATGTTCCTGGTATATACAGTATGAGATCCTGGATGAACATATCTGAACAAACAGCATCATGTAGACACAGGAGTTATCAAAGCAAGTTCTAGATAAAGTTTTGGAAAAAATATCAATCAGTGTTTGGATATGAATAAAAAATACCATATCTTCCTATCTGTTCCAACATCCTGTTAATTTCCATTATATAATAAATAGAAACAAAATATGCCACAGCAGCAACTCTGCTGAGAGAAGGCCATCCATAAAAAAGTCAGTTAAGGATGGTATTAGTCAGAGAAAGGAACCAAAAGGCCTTTATGGAAGTGTTCTTTATGAAAATCCACTAGACGTTAGACATTGCCAAAATACATGCTGGAGACTCAAAAAACATTTTGGCTCAAAAACGATATATGACACCCAACATGGTTCATCAGCCTGAATATACCCACATCCCCACAGTGAAGCATGGTGATGGTAGCACCATGCTCAGGTTTTCGTCCCACTTCATTATTATATGCCATTTTGTTTAGTTTCATGACATGGACTTCACTGATGAAAACCAATATTCTCCATCAAGCTGGTTCCAACATTCTCAAAAGCGGTTGACAGATTGTCTTTGCAGGATGGAGCCTTATTGTCATGGACCAATTTATTTTTCATTTCCAACATAAATTTTCAATTGGATTGAGATCCAGACTGTTTGCTGGCACTGTCATTGAGCTGATATGCCTTTCCTGAAGAAAAGCCTTAACACTCTTTCCTCTGTGTCAAGATATATGATCAGACTGAAAGTGATACATAATCACCAAGCCTATTTTCTATCAGTGAAATAAGAAAAGTGTCCAAACTTTCAGTTTATGCCTCTGCATTGAATATTGAGGTAATGAGTTCCATCTCCCCTGGTCCTTTACCTTGACATGTAACCCCATATTATAAATAAGTGGCACAATTTCTTTGTTTCCTTCAGGCAGCAATCTTTATATGTTTCATTACAACAAAAAAGATAAAGGTTCCAGCATCATGTCCTTGGCCAATGCAGATTTGTGATTTATCACTGAATATCACTTTCATCCAGTCATCCATGATCCAGAATTGCTTGTCTTTGGCCCACTGTAACCTTCTTTTCTTCTGTGTAGGTGTAGCAGGTTTTCATTTGGCTTTTCTGTACGTAAATCCCATTATGTCCAGCTGATTTCTTACTGTCCTGTCACAAACTCCTGTTTCTACCCATTTGTTTTTGCTGTGCATTTCTATTTTAAAGGCATATTGCTTTGGATTTTCAATCCTGATGCTTTAATGTCTTCCTGGTTCTATCCATAGGTTTTCCTTTTATAACCATGACGTTTTATTTATACCAAGTTTTAGACTCAGCTGACTCGGAACAACCTTTTGACATCTCTCTTGTTGGGGCCATGTTCCCTTTCAATTAGCCAAGCCCATGAAAGTCTGTATGCACTCTCTTTTAACTGCAGACTAATTTTTTAGACCTGTGCTGCTATTTGTTTTAGAAATGCAAATGACTAGATGAATCCATAATGTTTGGCTCAACGTTGAGTAATTCCATTTGCATTCAAATAATAATAATATCCAAATTGCTTTTCACTGATACATCTCCATTTCTCTTTACAATTTACTTTGCAATTATTTCACATTTTATTCCTGACTATAGTGCCATATGCCCTCTGGTCCAAAACATTGATGCCTTTAGTTGACACGTTACTGAATTTGCATTCCACACATAAGAAAGATTTTTCCAGATAAAACATAACTATCATTTGAGGGTTTTTAGGCTACATATGGAGTAAAACATAAAAAATAAATGTTTCCAAAGGACAATTCGTCCATGACCTTTATTGTGTAATAAAGCCCTATTACTATGAAATAAAATACCATCTGTCCTCTCTGCCAAAACAATAGAATATGAGATCTACTTTAGTAGCTCATGTATGAACAAAGCTAAAAAGGCCAATATAATAAAATCATAAAATTTGTGAGCCCTGCTCACATGAACTGAGATAATTTGGTATGCAGTGTCCTCTCATAAAATATCTAAATGACACCATATATAGTCACAGCGATTTAGAAAAGGATATTTAATTCACTTTTATTGCAGCACACACTGCTAACCTCAAGATGTATCATTTACAACTGCAATAATTACATGTTTAAGTACACTCTTATATCCTACCAATTGACCTCCTTATGTAATGTGTGGAATCCACATGCTGATTAGGAAATAAAGCTACAATTCTTTTTCCTATCACGCTGAACATTTACCAATGCAATTCTGGTGAGATATCTACTTCTGTTCTGCTGTGGTTTTCTTCGTTCACAATTATCCTTTGATTTATTTCCTTCTAATCCTTATGGGCCAGCTATTTGGTAACTCTACATACAACCGGATTGCTACCAGGAAAGAAAATCACAGCTAATGTGTCACAACATTCACATCATTATAAAAAAGAAAAATGTTATATCAGTGACCATGGGATGGTTGTTGGTGCCAGATGGGCTTGGGTTTGATTATTTCAGATATTGTTGATCTCCTAGAGTTTTCAGGCACAACTGTTTCTAGAGTTTATGCAAAATGGTTTGGGACGGAAAAAAAAAAACATCCAGTATGTAGCAGTTGTTGTGAAGGGAGGTCAGAAGACAATGGCCACACTGTTTCAACAGAAAGGCTAGGGTAGCTTAAATAACCACCCTATTAAACCACCGTGAACAGAAAAGCATCTCAGAATGCACAACCTTGAGGTGGAGCGGCTACAACAGCCTACAACTGCAATAAGTTCCACTCCTATTAGTCAGGAATCTGAGGCTACAGTGGGCACAGTCTTTACAATCTTTCTCTTCTCTACATTTATGGACAGTGGTTATAACAGGAAGTGAGAGTGCCTTGAGATGGATAGGATCATATAAAATCTATTTGTCTTCCTCTGGTCCAAATTGGGCCTAAAATTGTAATATCGAGGTCTTTAGGGGAACGTAGGTCTTTGAATACACTCCATGGATTTCAGGTTCATTTATAGAGCCAGAAGCTGCAAAAATGTGTTCATTACCTCAAAACAAAAACCCTAATGTTTCATTACTGCTCCAAGTTATTGTTAGCAGTGCATGGGGCTCTAGAGTAAAGTTATGAGCAAGATGAAATATTTCAAAGGCAACCTGTCATATGGATCATATGGTGTGTACGGTCATCAAAGCAGGATTCTGAATCATACAGTGTACTGTATTTCTATAAAGTCCTCTCATTGTTGACTTTTTACTCTCATAAACTCTGTGGCACTGTAAATTATGGCAGCTTTATAAACCAACAATGCACTCACAAAAGCCATATAACACATCATCAAACATCTGATGGAGGATCCCTTTTATGCTGACTGCTTTTTTTAGTGTAGACCATTAAACAACCCCCCTATTCTGTGATTTGATCCATGTGATAGACCATGTGAAAAGTCTTCACAATTTCCTTACTGGTTTGCTCAGAGTTGTGTAGTAAACCCACATATTTTATGACTATTGCAGACTACGGTATGTAGCTTTTGGGAAGAAGTGATGAGATTTATGCTAACACACTTTCTCTCATGTACACTAGCTTTTACCTCATCCTGTGAGTGACATATTGGTGAATTCCATTTCATGATAGAGAAAAGTTAATCCCCTCTCCTGCTTTTCCTGTACTGTACACACATTATTGTTAATCCAAGAGGAAACATATATCTTACAGAGAACAATGAACCAAAGCCACACATTCCATACAGTCCACTTGGGTTACGATTCCCATATTCAGTACTACATGGGAAAGTGAGAATTGTATAAGAGATAATACTTCTATGGAATTTACAGCAATGTATGTCCATGTAACTAAGAAAACAATAAAGAATGAATGTGATATGTGAAATCCATATTCCAAAAACCTGAAAAAACTACAAATAATGGTGTGAAATCTGAAAGTTCTAAAGTGTGGATGATTACTCATGGGCTACATTTTAAAAAATTGCACATATTTGAAATTTACTAAGTGAGAAATTTGGCTAGAAGCTGAGAAAGAATGGGTGGGCTCATATTTTGCAAGTGCTAAGTGTCCTCAGAAGAGGTCTAAAAGTAGTAGGGAACAGCTGTTCAAATACAAAACCATTTCAATGTGGTTAATAAGAATAGGGTCATAATTGTCATAAAACATCTTACAAACCCCATTTCCAGAAAAGCGGGGACACTTTCTAATAATGGAATAAAAGCTAAAAACTGCAATTTGTTAAATCACTTGAGTTCTTTTACAAAAACATACAAAACGTACATACAAAAACATTTTCAGTGTTTTCACAGACAAACCTAAGTGTATTTTGTAAATATTAAAAACAATAGAATGCTGCCTGCAACACAACACAAGCAACACTGTTCTGGAAGATTCCCCAATTAGCAGTTTAACTGGTAACAGGTGAGGTCATCAAGATTGAGTATAAAAGGAGCTTCCACCAAAGGCTTAGACTTCGCAAGCAAAGACGGCTCGTGGTTCACCACTTTGTGCCAAATGTCATGAGAGAATTGTCAGTCCGTTCAAATACAATGTTCCTCTGTGCAAGATTGAAAAGTATTTAGAACTTTCACATTCAAGAGATCATAATATCATGAAAAGATTCAGGGACTCAGGGGAAATCTTGGTGCATAAAGGTCATGGGTGAAAACCACTGCTGAATGTGTATGATCATGGAGCCCTCAGGCAGTATTGTTTGAGAATAGTCACATGGGCTCAGGAGTACTTTGAAAAATCATTGCCACATAACACAGTTAACACATCAAGAAATACAACCTGAAACTGTATTACACAAAGAGGAAGCCATATATTAATTTTGAGCAGAAACACTGATGGGTTCTCTGGGCCTGAAGTTGTCTGAGATGGACCAAAAGACAATGGAAACATGTTGTTGGATGTTGGATTCTATGTGCCAAAGATGAAAAAGGCCATCCAGACTGTTACCAACAGGAAGTATGGAAAGAAAGAAAGTAAGGTAGCTGAGGCTGATGAACTGTCAGAGCCAGAATTCACAGACCATACTAACCATGGTGTTTTTTCCCCCAGTGTTTCTAGAAGCATACTGGTATGGTTCACATTTCATATATAAATTAGAAACACCCCTTCTAGTTTAGGTCATGGCTACTTGGGGTTATATCTGAATACAGATGCAGATGTGGATTTTTGAAGCACTACATGGGTAAAGATACAGGTAGTATCATTTTGCTATAGTCCCTAGATATTATTCTCTGGTTTCTACATGGTAGGCATAGCTCCAGTTAGTAAGTGCAGTCATACATCAGGCACCAAAAAGCCCACAGGGCCCCAGAGCAGCTGTAATCCATCTGTGATTACATATTCCATTGTACAACAGTAGCATATAGTATATCATGATTTGTCCAGCATATACCTTTACATTGAAGTGATTCCTGTCAAACTAAAGAGGAAAAATGACTCTGCAATGGGCTTGTTTATGGGAATGTGGTGAAAAACTCCACAAAAGTTTATTTGAGCTCTAACCATGTTTCCCAGAGCCACATAATCAATCAATGTGCCCAGTCAAATGCACTTCCCCATGTCAAATATAGAAGTCAGCTATGGTCCTTTATGACATCTGGTAAGATTTCTGAATGTAAAAATTTTACTTAAATATGAAATAGAACAAAAAACAGACTTTAGAAATCAGTTACTATATATACAGTCATGCCCGAAAGTATTCATACCCCTGGCAAATTTTGACTTAAATTTACTTTTATTCAACCAGCAAT
>JAOVYV010000045.1:23214289-23227515 GCA_025674545.1 Hassar affinis | reverse complement strand
TTATCTCCTGGGAGATGCCTGTGTCGTTTCTGGTCAAAAATAAAATTGCTGGTTGAATAAAAGTAAATTTAAGTCAAGATTTGCCAGGGGTATGAATAATTTCAGGCTTGACTATAGGTACAGTTGGATATGTTCGGTAAATATGCCTGGTTCTATGACTAGAAAGCAAAATGTCTGCAGTAAGTGGCAGAGTAAGAAAATATGAACAACACAAACCTGCCCTGAAGCAACATTTCCTGTTTTCATTTGTCTAAGTATTTCTGCTTTTACTCTACCACTTAATGCTATGTTATGCTAAAGCACACACACCTCCTATGTCTCACTTTGCCTTGTTATTACAGAGTTATTTCATGCAGTCTCAAAATCTCCATTCCAAATAACCACCTGTGAAGCACAAATCTCACAACATGTGCTTTCCACCTTTACTTGTTTGCTTATTCATTATGCTGTCGGACCTTTTAAAATGTCACTTATTGTGTGCTATAATCATAAAATTGAGTCATATATACTAAGGATTCTTAACTTTCTTGCAGCCAAGAACTGCTACTGTAAAATAAATTCCACAGACCCATTCAGTACAGATTTATTTCATGAATATTATTTAAATGCTTACACTACTATTTTGGTTATTTTTTGGAGCCATAGAGCTTTTTATTACTAAACTTTCCAGCAGCAGAATAAATTAGCTCCAAGTTTAACTTATTTATAGATTATTTTTTTGTGTGTAATTTCAGTTTGGATTAAACCCATTTAATTCAGCAGGCTAAAGAAAAGTGTAAGAACTCAATACTAAACATAACAAATTTGATAATGGTGGGTTGCGATTTCTAAAAAAACACAAAAAAACCCAACACCAACTAGCCTCACAGACCCCCAGGCTATGCTTCATGGGCCCCTGATATAGACTATACAAAGGCCCTGGCCAAGATCTTACACTGATGAAACTTCCTGGAACAGAATACCACTTAGTTTATATTGTTACAATAATACTTTGTTTCAATGGTGTTGCATATTTAAGAAACCATTTTAGTTAGTATCTGATTCAAGCACTATAACTATTTATTGTGAAGTCATAAATAGCAAGAAATAATCAACAGCTTCAGAGAGATAAAAGAATTGAACATCAATGTACTGGAAATAGTCCTTAAAAACTGCAGTCCTGCTGCCATCCAGTTTGTATGATACCCACCCAGAATAAAATGTATAACCTCTGCTGCCTTGGTACTGCTGCCCCATCACAAAAGCTACTGAAGGTAGCTACTTGGCATAGTCTCAAGTTGCATGTTGTGAAAATAAGAAGCATGGGGAAGATGTTTTTTTGTGGCACCATGCATTATGCGATGTAGGCATGTAGAGTATACTGCACAGAGGAAAAAAATGCACTACTGACTCTGCATGTGGAGGAAACCCGAGCCGTTTAGCTCCCTCTAGTGTAATTAATTTCAATTGTTCCTTGATTGTTGGGGGAGGACAAACTGGTGAGCAAAGCCAGAAATTCAGACTCTGGGGTAATTTAGATTCAGAGAAGAGGCTGAGTCTTATATTTTCCTATTATGAGCTAAAGAACTGACTTTTTTGCTGACTATATTGTGATCAACATCACATGAATTTCAACAAAAACAACAACAATTTGTATTGTATTGAATTTTATACACAGCAGTGGTTCTCAAAGTGGTGTCTGAAGATCCACAGGGGGGCCTTGATTTTTCTGTTATTTTGTAGAAATCACAACCCACCATCATGAAACTTAAATGTATTATTAAGTTATTTGATGAGTTATTAGCCTATTTGACTTGGCCAGAATATGTTTAATTCAAACCTCAATAACTAAAAACATTGTCAGCTTGGATGAAGTTCAGGAATAAAAGTTCTTTGGCTCCAATAAATAGTCAATATATTATTGTCCACATTTAAATAACAAGTCTAATATTTGAATAGTTGGATTATGTTCAGAGGGGTCCCATGAAATTGATTTTACTGACAGAGGGGTCTTTGGCTGCAAAAGGTCTGAGATCCCTGTTCTACAGGATTCTTATGCATTTTTGACTGATGTTAATAATATAAACTTCTTCCAGATCAATCCTTTCACTATTTATATGCCAATTGCCAAGGGCAAATATATAGTTCACTATTAATTGTTTATTTTTTTAAACTTGCTTCAGCACAATTCAGACTGTAAATAATAGGCCTATTTGGCCAAGATTAGTGGGGTTACTATGGGGGAGCTAATCATAATTCATGGGTAGCTGAAGCACCCTTAATTGTTGGTTATGGCTTTTAGACTTGATTTTAGGAAGATTGATTCTGGCTTGATGTCAGGGGCAAGAGTAAGGATCTGAGCAACTCTGACAATGGTCAAATTGTGTGGGTTATACAGTTGGGTCAGAGCATCTCCGCAACAGCAGGTCTTGTAGTTTTTTCCCTCTATACTGTAGTTAGTACCCACCAAAAGCAGTCCAAGAAAGGGCAACTGGTAAACCAGTGACAATGTCATGGGCAGCCAAGGCTCACTGATGTGCATGGGGAGTGAAGGCTAGCCCATCTAGTCTGATCCCACAGAAGAGCTACTGTAGCATAGACTCCTGAAAAAGTTAATGCTGGTGGTGATAGAAGGTCTTCAGAACACAAAGTAGATCACAGCTTGCGGTGTAGCTGCAGACCAGTCAGAGTGCCCATGCTGACTCCTGTACACTGCTGAAAACACCTAAATTAAGCATGTGAGCATCAGAACTGGACCATGGAGCAATGGAAGAAGGTGTCCTCAGCTGATGAGTCACGCTTTCTTTTATTTAATGTAAATGGCCAGGTGTGTGTATGTTGATTACCTGCAGAAGAGATGGCACCAGGATGCACTATGGGAAGAAGGCAAGCCGGCAGAGACAGTGTGACAGTAGACAGTAGACAGTTTCCCAGATCTCAATCCAACCAAACATCTGTGGTATGTACTGGGCAAACAAATCCAATCCATGGAGGTTTTACCTTGGAATATACAAGATTTAGAGGATCTGCTGCTCTGTTGGTACCAGATACCTCAGCACACCTTCAGAGGTCTTGTGGAGTCCAGGGCTTGCAGGGTCAGAAGGCACAAGATAAGATAAGATAAGATAAGATGCCTTCATTGTCATTGTACTGTGTACAACAAAATTGAACAGCAATTCAACTGTGCTTGCCAAAATTTACATACATAAACTCTATATGCAAATTATAATTCAAAAAAGGACAAGGAAAAGGCAGTGAGGTAGCATTGAGGTATTGCACACACCCTGAATAATTTAAATATTGCACTGAATATACAGACCCATTCCAAAAAAAATAGAATATCATGGAAAAGTTGATTAATTTCCATAATTCCATTCAAAAAGTTTAACTTTCATAGATTATAGATTCAGGGCCCACAATTTAAACAATTTCACATTTTTTATTCCTGTTTTCATAGGTTTTATGAGCTGGAAGCCCAAATTATGTAAAAATAAACAAATAAATACTTGAAATTGCTTAAATTGTGGGCCCTGAATCTATAATCTATGAAAGTTTAGCTTTTTGAATGGAATTATGGAAATTAATCAGCTTTTCCATGATATTCAATTTTTTTGGAATGGGTCTATATATGTGAAGTTACTATTGAAATGGATGCTTATATTGGAATTTTGAAGAAACGTGCTGCTGCCAGGACAACATATTTTCCAAGGAATTCTCATGTCTATTTCAGCAGGACAATGCCAGGCCTCATTCTGCATGAGTTACAACACTGTGACTTGACTGGCCTGCCTGCAGTCCAGCTCTGTCTCCTCTTGAAAATGTATCGTGCATTATGAAGAGGAGAATCAGACAATAATGACCATGGACTGTTGAGCAGCACAAGTCTTGTGAACAGCAGTGAACAGTGAAGTGAACAGCAAAAATGGACATGGAATTCTATTGAACAATTCTGAACAATTCATTCATTCATTTTCTTGACTGCTTATTCCTTTTCAGGGTCACAGGAGAGCCGGGGCCTACCAGGTAGCATAGGGCGCAAGGCAGGAACAACCCCAGACAGGGTGCCAATCCATCGTAGGGCACACAAACACACTCATGCACACACTCACACACTAGGGCCACTTTAGAGACACCAAATGTGGAATGGCTTTACTTCAAGCTATCATCTGCAAATGGACAGAGAATAGAATGAATCAAAAAATACCAGCCAATCATGTTTTCCTGGTATGCTAACCACACCTCAGGCACAAAGGTGCCTGGAAAGAATTGAACCACAGGTACCTTTGTCTGCTTAAAACACTGAACCTAATCAATGAAGTAGTATGACACAGACAGACCTCAGTCAAATACAAATCCTCTATATTATGATGCAGTTACACAATAAGCCAAAATGTTGGTTTTCTGGGTCCTATTTATTCATAAATAGATAATAGCACAAATAAACAAAATAATGCTGACAATAAAAGTGAAACATCTGTACCATTTACTAAATTGCCACTTTATAGAAGCAGTAGGAAGCAAGAACATTACAAGAGCTTTGCAGCAGCCTACTGTGAGGCTAACTATCTGTTTCTCATGCCAAATGAATCTCCCTAGTACATTTCTGCTCACTGTTAGACTCACAGGAAGTAATAGTCCCTGTTATTTATGATCATTCTAGCATGGTAATTTATTCACATTTTAAGAAACTTAAACAATTCAGATTTACTTCAGATACAATAACACCCAACAATAGTGGTACATGGTGTGTGTGATACAAACTTTTAAAGGTGTTTAAAGGGTGAAGATTTGTGGCAAGTATGAATGTACCAGGCAAAGCAAATCTGAGAGTTTATCTCAGAATGTTTATGCAAAAATAATAAGTATTATTTTGGGGGTTTTAGATATATGAAACATGTGTTAGTTTAGTTTGGCAAAGATGTTGGTGTTGGATTTCAGAACAACAAATATATGCCAAATTCACAAATAAAATAATTATTCCTGATTTTCCTGTATTTGCATGCAGATAGCTGTCAGTTATCTGTAAAGTATTGGGCACAAGCATTCCAAATACACAAATATCTATTAAAAGATAAAGAACCATACAAAGGGCCAAGTACAAATGCTGAAGTGCTTGCTTGCATCTATGAGAATAATAGATTTATTATTTAGCAGCTTATCCAGCAGTCACTACAAAATATGGAGACAAATCAAGTCATTTTTCAATTCAGCTTTAAACCAGTTTTTTTTCAGTCAGATTGTTTTGAGCAGAATCTGTATTTTAATGTTTCTGGGTTTATGTTCCACCTTATATATCACCTCCATATCACTAATGTCATGAAACAAAAATGCATCACTACCTGGAAGCATTGCATGGGTTTTCAATGATTTCCCATCTTAACATTCTCACTCTCACCGTCTCATTATCTATGCTACTTAACCTACTACTGTGTCACGGGGATTGCTGGAGCCTATCCCAGTGCTCACTGGACAGAAGGCAAGAAAACATGTTCAGGTCAGTCCATTGCAGGGCAGACACACATTCACATATACACAATCACACTTAGGGCTAATTTACTGTCTCCAATCTGCCTGACTGCATGTCTTTGGATTGTGGTATGAAACTGGAGCTGCCAGACGAAACCCACACAGACACAGGGAGAATGGGGAGGCCAGAGCAAAAGAGACAAAGCTTTTTAAAACCGACCAGATGCTGTGACAGAGCTAGCTTTCATATTAAAAAAAAAAAAAAAAAAAAAATCATACCAGTCTCTAAATATGCATTGCTTCCAAGGGCATCATGTTCTAACCCTTCTATTAACAACAATTCTGTCAGCTCATGGCTACCATCTGCACAGATCAGAATATCCTCTTTTTATTTGGCAACATTTCATCTTAATTGAAGAACTAGCCTTATTTGTTGTAAAAATATATCTGGGTTGTATTATGTGCTGCCTTGTTTTGCTTGGTCTCTTTCTCCACAGCTCTTTGGCTCGCTGCTTAGTTGGTCTACCAAGTGTTTATTTACAGTTTCTCAGTAATTAGCAATGGGCAGTATGATGACTGGGTGGGTAGCACTGTTGCCTCAAAGCAAGAAGGTCCTAGATTTGATTCCCAAGTGGAGCAGTCTGGGTCTTTTGTGTGGAGTCTGTATGTCCTCCCCGTGTCTGTCTACTCTGGGTACTCTGGTTTCCTTCCACACTCCAAAGACATCTTTGGCGAGTTAGATATACAAAATTGCCCTATGACTGTTTGAAAGTGATCTTGTGTAATGCTGAAAGACTTGTGTATCAAAGTAACTTTATGTTTGTCATGTTTGGCCACTGATGCTGAAATTATGTTATAAAACAGTAAACAATACAATGATTGTATTCACCAACCTCATACTGAATAGTTGTCTGTGTCCCCACATAAAGTTCAGCTGTTCTATTAGGATTTTCCTAACATTTACTTAGTTGTATCTTACAGCAAAAGCCAGGGTCCACAAAGAGTTTACAAAGCACCAAAGGGATCACAATGCTGAAAGGTATCAGTCAGGAGAAGGGTACAAAAAAATTTCCAAGGCATTAGATATACCATGTGTGGCACCCGAGTGGTGGCTTCTATTCATCAGCCATCCTTGACCATACTCTACAAACACTCAACAAAGTATACAACAAAAAATAAAATACAACAAAGAAAAATTCAGTAAAAAAATAAATCTATTTTCTCAGGTGGTGGACAATGACAATTTCAAAATACCCGAAGGTGTAACACCAGTTCCAGATTTAATACAACTAAACAAAATGTGGATCCAATTCCCCACGGCCTAGCAACACTAAACACCACACAAAACCATGCAAGTGGGAAGACTAACTTGGATCCCTTTTTTTGTTAACTTGTTTTCTATACAGCAAAATAGATTAGCATATAAACAAAACAAATTGTTTATTTTAAGTATCAAAAGACAGCAAAAATATATATCAAAAATAAAATCTCAAACAAAGAAAAGATCCAAAAAAAAAAAAAAAAAAAAAAAACAACCAAGGAAACACGGAACACGGTAAAGAAACAATACAGAACACACAAAAAACAAAAAAGAAAAACAGTAACAAAAACAGTGGCCAATATCTCCAACTTTCAGGCATGCGCACGTCCTGCCAAGACACATCATTATTCAACCTTTATTTATTCATTAAATTGTTTATTTAAACACATTTTCTTTAAAACACAACATACCCTCAACGTCTGGGCACATCCTCTTAACACACGTAGGGTGAAAGAAATCAGGAGCACCCCAGCCTTCTTGTGAAACTTGTATAAGTAATACTAAAAATAAGTTTAAAAAATTGTTTTTCTCCAACCCACATTGATACTACATCTACACATACACATCTACTACAACAGCCAACATACCTGTTTCTTTCCACTGTGATTCTTTCCACAATCCCTTCAGGGAATCAGCCAGATATCACAAGCATAGTGTAAAGCCCTAGCAAACACTAAGAGTTAAAAATATTACCTGCTTCTCTTGCTGCTGCTGCTGCTGCTGCTGCCCAAACCTGTAATGGAGGCTAGGTACTCTCCCCCCTAATGAGCTCACCTGAGATCTGCTCTCCAGATCATTCTTTTATCCTTAAAGGGGTAGGTTCCCCATTAGCTCTCAACCATCCCAGGTCCTAGTGCCCGCCGTCTACATCCACCCCAGCCAAAATGGCACCGTCCTGGTGACCTATTCTTCAAAATGTACCTCACCCATCTACTGCCATGGTCTAAAAGGATTTACCTCTGGCAATACCTCCAGACAAGTTGCATCCCCCATGGCTGGATCTGGTTGTAAAGCCACCACAGAACAAGGAAGGTTGTATGGATTAGAATGATGCCCTGCCGTTGCCCTAGATGAACAGTGCACCCCTCCCTCCTGAGGATGGACTATGGGGGAACTATACAACGAACCACCTGGAACCACCATGGAAGAGTCAACCGAACTGGACTGTCAACCTTCACTTACCTCTGACTGCTGATCTCCTGAAACATTACTCAAAGTCATTTGAGGTTGGAATGCTGGTACCCTTACAATTAGACTTCCTCATCAGTGTCCACCCCTCGCTCTGGCTGAACCCTCTCATCTAGCCTTGAGTTTTTCCGACCTTCTCCTTGCACCTGGGATGGAACTACATTAAACTGGTCGGGGAGCACCCTCAACTCAGTACGATGAATTACACAGTCAGAACCACCTTCTAAGGGACGGATCTTGTACACTCTACCCCCAGAATCAAGGCACTTAACAACTATGTACTTAACCAAATCCCACACGTCCTGTATTTTATTTCTACCTGGAAAATTATTTTTTCGACATACCAGGGTACCTTCCAATAACGAGGTTGCCAAAGTGGCATCTGCATCTCTCTGAGCTCGGTGAGCAGCTGAGGCCTTCAAGTGCCTTTTGGCCCCCATATAAATGGTCTGCAAATGCTGTTGATGCCCTCTTGTCCACTCTTCCACTGTCTGTGGGAGCACATCATCTGCCCTACCAAGCATAGCATCTACAGGGAGGTAAGGCTGCCGGCCAAACATTAACTGATAAGGTGAGTACCCTGTAGACTGGTGTGTGGTGGTATTATAAGCAAACAGGAGCTGGGGAAGATGCTGTGGCCATCTCCTTTTTTGCTCTGGAGGAAGGGTATGAAGTAGATCATGGAGAGTTCGATTGAAGCTTTCACACTGGCCGTTTCCGGCCAGGTGATAGGGGGTAGTACGACTCTTCTCCACCCCGTAGATCTTGCACAAGCTTTTCAACAATTCCCCTTCAAAATTATGACCTTGATCTGTATGCAAACACAGAGGGACACCGAACAAGTAAAAACATTTCTCAGTCAGGATTTGGGCCACAGTGGAAGCCCTCTGATCACGTGTTGGGTAGGCCTGTGTGAATTTGGAAAACACATCAGTCATGATAAGTACATTTTCTCTGCCATCCGCAGCACACTCCATCAAAGTGAAATCCAGGGCCAGAATTTCCAGAGGCTGAAAAGCCAACAAGTGTCCCATTGGCACTCGAATCTTCAGTTGGCCCACCTTGGCAGTCACACAGTGTTCACAATTTCGGCACCACTGCTTGATATCTGCACTCATGCGGGGCCAATAACAATGCTGCCTCACTAAGCTAGTGGTGCGTTCACACCCTTGATGCCCCTGGTCATCATGGAGAGCCCAAAGAACTTCAGCTTTTAAACACATTGGAAATATTAATTGAAAAATACCCTCTCCCCCATCAGGAGGGTACATCAATCGATATAACACACCTTCATGCTCCCTAATTCGCTGCCACTGCCTTACGAGTTCCAGTACTGCCACCTCCTCGCCTTTTAGTTCCTGGGCACTGGGGGGTTCCCCTCTGCGCTAGTACTTCAGAAAAGGACCAATGACTGAATCTTTCTCCTGCAGGACCTGCAACTCATGGGCAGAACGGACTGGAAAAGTGTTAACCAATTGAAACTGCAGCTACCTGAAAACCATCCAGGTAAAGCTCGTCCACAGGAGTCAGATGAGCTTGCAAAGGAACTGATACTCCTGGGGACACCTCTGCCATGCTCCCTGGACCTAAAAGACTGGGTTGGCGAGAAAGAGCATCGGCATTACGGTTAACAGCCCCAGGATGGTACTTTACTTCAAAATCAAACTGGGCCAACTGAGAGGCCCAATGTTGCTCTACAGCTCCCAATTTAGCTGACTGCAAATAGCCGAGGGGATTATCATCAGTATAGACAACAAACTTGGCAGATAATAAATACTCTCTAAACTTCTCTGTAACCGCCCATTTTAAAGCCAACTGTTCTAATTTCATAGAGCTGTAGTTTGACATGTTACATTCATTTGGACGCAGACATTGGCTGGCATATGCAACCAGTCTTTTCTTTCCATCCTGTTCCTGTGCCAAAACTGCCCCCAAACCAGTGTGACTGGCATCTATTTCTAAGATGAAAGGCTTAGTAAAATCAGCATAAGCAAGCACTGGGGAACTTACCAACTTACTCTTCAGAGCCATAAACGCCACCTCACAATCTTCATCCCAATGTTCATCAAATGCCTGACATTTTGCCCTTGGACCACTCTGCAGAATGCCAACCAAACAATGCAGAGGTCCAGCATGTTTAGCAAAACCTTCCACAAAGTGACAATAATACGAAGCAAACCCCAGAAAAGATCTCAAGGCTTTCACTGTCTTCGGGCATTCCCACACTGCCATAGCTCGAACCTTGTCAGGGTTAGTAGAAACACCTGAGGCAGAAACAACATGCCCCAAATACTTCTTCCTGAAAGAAATGACATTTGGACAACTTTAATTTTGAGTTATGCTGCTGTAATCTCTTTAGCACCATCTCCAACCGCTGCATATGGGATTCAAAAGAAACTAGAAAACACAACAATGTCATCGAGGTACAATAGAAGAGAGTGAAAGCATTCATCTCCAAAAATGCGCTCCATCAAGCGCTGAAAAGTACTTGGAGCATTACATAATCCAAGTGGCATGCGATTGAACTGGAAAAGACCAAATGGTGTGCAGAAAGCTGTCTTTGCTTTATCCTGCTCAGCCATAGGGACCTGATTATAGCCACTTGCAAGATTCAAAGTGGAAAAGAACTTTGCTCCAGACAAAGCATCCAGGGGCAATCTTCAATCCGGGGCAACGGAAAGGCATCTTTCCTTGTGTTTGCATTTAGCTGATGATAATCAACACAAAGCCAAATAGTGCCATCCTTCTTTTTAACAACCACAATTGGGGAAGCGAATGGACTACAGCTTGTCTGGATCACCTCCTTCTCCAACAATACTGGGATGGTGGTAACCTACGATAACACTGTCTAATTGGAGTCTCATCAAACAAAGGAATCTCATGCTAAATACAGTGAAGTCATAAACAAGTGGATAAAATATGGCATATCAGTGATATTACCAAAAAGAGTACCTGGAAGTCCCTCCAAAATTGATATCAAAACAAGAAGAAACCTGGTGTAGAAGGCTGCCAAGATGTCTACAGCAACATTAAAGGAACTGCAGGAATGTCTGGCAAGTACTGCTTGTGTACTATGTGACAACATTCTCCCATATTCTTTATATAGGTGTCTGGGCTGTTGGGTAGGCTGCCAAGATGCAAGCCTTTTCTAACAAAGAAAATCATCCAAACCATGCCAAAAGCATGTAGGAAAAATGTATGGTGCAAAAGAACACTGTGCATCACCAAAACACCATACCCACATTGAAGCATTGTGGTGGCAGCATTATGCTTCAAACCATTTTGCTTTTTAGCTGAGGATCAAGTGGAATTTCACCTTTCATCAAAAGAATGACCTAAAGCATACCTCCACATCAACAAAAGAATGGCTTCACCAGAAGAATATTAAAGTTTTGGAATGGTTATCTTTTTTGAGAAGGTTATCTTTTTTTCTTTAGCACCATCAAGTTCTTGCCTTAGGGGCTACCTGCTTTATTGGCTGTCCTTCAATGTACTCCAGGTCCAAAGTCTCTTCATTCCCCACCAACCCAGCTGTTCAATATCCATCTCCAGCTAATGTTCTTAACCTGGCACTATTCTCCTTGCTCCGAGCCCAAATGTAGGTATAAGGTACAAGGGTATAACAAGTGGAGACTTGTCCAAGATGCTTAAAGGTCCCAAGAGGTTGGAGTTTTTTTTAAATAAATAAAAGCCAATGTCATTTGCTTTAAAGGAATTTAAGATTAATTAACCAGCAAGAAACTCCATTACTGCTATAATGTTTAAAAGAGGACATGCATCATTTTCATTATAGAATTGAACCTCCTATTATCAACACAGAATCAATGGCCTTAATCTTTTTGTGGGGCACTAACACCACAGGTGAAGACAAACATGTTCAGTGATGCCAACAGCCAGCATTTCCTCAATCTATTATTTTATAGTGTTTTAATTGGTTGAGCAAGGTTTCTGATTCACATGTGGCAAATTTGTCTTCCTAGCCTGATATGTACACACGTGCATTGGATTTCAGGATTTCCCAGTGCTTTTTTATCTTTGTCATGCAAATTTGCATACATCCCCACTTTTTGGAATAGAACTGATAAGTAAAAGTGAATTTCCTGAATGTTCCTCATGACTGGTTCATCCAATCTATTATCTTGGCATTTCTAGGCTGGAAGGGATGTACAAGAGAAGTATTCTTCTTAAACCCATAAACCTGATGTAGGAACCTAATGTTAAAGCAGAAAGAAAGGGGCACCACCTGATTCATTTGATTAATTGGAGAATCAAGAAAAGTCAATTTTATCAGTCTCTGATGTTGCAAGATCACACTAGTCAGGGATCACAGAATGCACAAGAACCACACAAACTGGATGAATGAAAATTAACTGAAGTTTAAAAAAAAAAAGTTTTAAAATACACTATGAACAGTAGTCTAATAATTGGAATGAGGGGAGCTTGCAGCCTGACATAACAGACATACCTGAGGTCACTGGACTCTAAAGTTTGTGTTGATTCTGAACTTGTGGCTCACTGAAGCTGGAGAGAGCAGCTAAGCAGTGGATTCCTTCCAGAAACTGTCCCAGTGGTGTGTGGCACAAGTTAGAGCTTCTTGTCAGCATGGCTCAATTTGAGGAGTAGGTCGTGGGGATCGGCTGCAGATTAATTTCATGAAAAAGGAAAACTCCTTTGCCTTTTGCCACCAGCAAAAGGACTTTTTCTGACTCTATTGTAAAACTTAAACAGATGCCGTTATCTTGATGACCGCAAATGAAACATGGCCAGTATAAATAATAGAGACGTGATTTTGATATGTTGTGCACTAATTATGTAGCACTCAATTTAGATTAACAACTAACAAAGACAAAGCTTCTCTCAGGTTCTTCTCTGGACAAAAATGTTCCAAAAATGTTAAAACTTTCAAAATTAAAAAGTGAAGGACTCCCAATGAATCCCCCCCAAATGGTGATCTTTTCAAAGAAAATGAAAAGGGACAAAAAGATCCTCTGTCTTTCTTACATGTCATTATTATGGATCGGTCTAGAGTGTGGAGTTAAAGCAGAGTTGAGTGAGGCATCAGAAGATGAATCAGGTTGGCTTCCATGGATTTAATTCTGGATTTGTTTAATTGTCTAATATAAATATTCCATTGATTGATTAAAATGTGTTTGTAAGCAGGAGATAAAGAACTATAAAATAAGAAAAAAGAATAAAATTTCATGTAATTTTCTCCGTTTTTCTTTTGATATTCTATGTGGCACTGTTAAAATAAAGCTGGCATAAAATTATG
>JAOVYV010000045.1:23070779-23087166 GCA_025674545.1 Hassar affinis | reverse complement strand
ACTGGTGCAATGTGCAATTAATGAAGATTGGCCACCAGGCTGGTCCAATTTAGCCATGAAACCTCCCACACTAAAATCACAGGTGTTTCAGTTTCATTGTCTAACCCCTGTATCTGACTGGGAAGCACTGGTTATAGTGCTCTACAGAGAACCTTTAATGGTTTGCAAAGAGGGAAAATGGAAGCATAGATAACATATCTAAATGAAGAGTCAGACATTCTCCATTTCCATTTTAGGATTTGAACCCTATTGAAAATCCATGGTTTGACCTGAACATGGGTCAATTCAGAATGCAGCTGCATGATTTGTTTTTAACCTTCCTATATTCTCCCAAATGACTCCATTGCTGTGCTTCCTCCGGTGGCTTCCTGTAGCTGCCCGCATCAGATGTAAAACACTGATGCTTGCACATAATGCTGAAAATGGACCAGCACCAATCTACCTCAAAGCATTTATCACACCTTGCACCTTCTCCAATCCTCTAGCACTGCTCAGTTGGACCCACCATCTGTCAGGGTACAAGGAATACACGCATAAGGTTTCTTCTCAGTTCTGGCACCTAGGAATAAACTTCCCCTACATATGTTAACAGTTACTAGCTGTCTTTAAATGACCATTAAAGATCTACCTCTTGTGAAGTACTTAAATTAGCACTTTGCAAGTTGCTAAATGTAAATGAAAATTTAATAGGGAAGTTTGTATGCACAAACCCTGAAATATAAATTATGAAATATTTTATTTTTAATAGTTTGAAATATTCTGACTGGAGAAATGGGCCAAGATCATTTTACAAGCCTCTTCAGCTAGACACGATAAGTCATGTTTCAGGGCTTTTGTTCTCCCATGGCAAGGAATATATTCATTTCTGCCCATATTTATGAACAATGCCCAAAATATTGGAGCAGGATGTGTATAATTATTATTAGACTCAACATGATGTTGACTCATTATATTAATATTTATGTGTGCCAATTGCATTTGAAGTTGATCATCATAGAAATGTGTACATTATATCTATATGCACAGCTGCCTTGTGGTGACAAAATGAGATGAGAATCTCTCTGGGAGGCCCAGAGAACAAGCTTGTAATAAGTCAGTATGTAAGCATCTGCTCCCAGATGATTCAGAGAGTTTAGATGATCTCCTGAGATTAATCTGTGCGCAGTAATATTATTAGGGTTTACTCCTACAGAGTTAAATTTGATTCACTTTAACTCTGTGTGAATTCCAGACTAATGACTTTACGATGCTTATAGTGTCTGCAGGTGGAACAATAGACAATTATTGCTTTCTGTAGTGCTTTCAGGAATTTCCTATATTAAGATTTCTTTATGACTGAATATATACTCTGTGAAGTGAAACAAATTTGCTCTATACTGTGTATCCTTAGAGCAGCTGTTTAGTCTGAGTGTTAGTGGCTGCGTTTTGAGTTTTCGACTAAGCTGAGGGCAAAAAATAATGACCCATTGATGTGAGCCCACCATTTGCTCTGTAATGGTTAGGCAGATGAAATTGTTTAGGAGGAGAGAGAATATTGTAAGTCATTTGCCTGCTGTATTAATTAATCACTGGCATCGAGTTCAGGCTGCAATGAGGGAGATGTCTGTGGAAATGCACGCTCAGCTCGGTGGGAGTCTGATTGCGGCTCATTGCTGAATGCCTTCATTTATTGGGATGATTGGGTG
Organism: Hassar affinis; assembly: GCA_025674545.1. Taxonomy (NCBI): domain Eukaryota; kingdom Metazoa; phylum Chordata; class Actinopteri; order Siluriformes; family Doradidae; genus Hassar; species Hassar affinis. The sequence goes on along the minus strand of JAOVYV010000045.1, from coordinate 23,085,481 downwards.
CTGTGCAGAGTCCTGCGTGACTTTCTGCAGTAATCAGAGAATAAGTTCCGTATCTATGCACACACTGTGAAACTGCCAGCACACTGGAATGACAGGGAAAATGATGTGTCAAATGTCACACATGGCCTGACTTTAATGGTGTACGCTAAGTACTAACCACCCACATCATTCCAGAAGGTCACTCTGTGTGCGGCAGTGAAGGAACACAGGATGCCCCACCAGAGCCTAATGAAATAGCTGGCGTGTATAGACTTCATGTTTCATGGATCGCAGCCAAGAGATGAGGATTAATATGCAATCTAATACTACAAACTAATACTTGGGCACGTCTCTTATTGAGACATGAGACAATAATTCTATCTGAATGTCAGTGCGTTGAGCGAACCTTTGTAGTCCATAAAGAAAGAAAAGTTATCCCGTCTGCATTTGTAAATCACAAAACTATTATTCTCTTTACTTCTTGACATTCAGAGGTCGTGTGAATGGCTATGCAAGGTTATTGTTCAGTTGCATTACACATCAGAAGGAAGGCTTTGTGAATTATTATTGAGCTGTTAGAAGTGAGGTGCTTATTCTCATGAGAAGGGATATTGCATTAGCTTACAGACACCCACATTACACCCACAAGATGCCAGAGGCTCCATTAGCTCCTTTAATGTGGATCTCGCTCCTTCTATTTCTTTAAGCCCCCCCTGCCTTTGTGACAAATGTGTTATTGTTTCTAAATATTTACAATGTGCCCAACCCCCTAAAGAGATCAAACCCAAACAGCGAAATCACACCAATTTTCGAATGTGCGAGAGGCTATTTTCTGCCTTTGAAGCATTTTCCGTGCTCTGAGTGCACATGGTCCTGTTCAGCTTGGCCCCAAAAATACACTGCCAGCAATGTGCTGGCAGCAGTAGAGCATATGCAGCTCTACTGGCCTGCTGTGCCCACCTGCAGAGCTGCCGGCATTCGCATCATTGTCTTAAATGTGAAGTTGGCATGCTCGACAGGCAGCCACCAAGCAATCCCTATCCTTTCCCATCCGTAAACACAAACCCCTACACTTCTGTGTTAGTGCCGAAAAAAGAACCCAGCAGCACCTCTTTTTGGCTCAGCATCGGGGGTGACTTTACTCCCACGCAAAGGTCAGAGTCTGATTCAGTCTCCTCTGTGTGGTCACTTATCTCAGCAGGGATTGAAAAAACTGTATGATTAGAGAGTGGAAGCTGCACGCACTCTTTATCCTCTGACTGCACGAGGACTACATAAACTGTGCAGTAAAGATAAAGAAATAAATTTAAATAAGTGTTCGAGCTGCATGTTGGATAAACATATTTATAGATGAATCATATTCACAGATTGATCATAAATGTTCCTAAATAATATACAATAAAATTGTGTTAGTTCTAAAGCCCACTCCACAGGATCATCATGTTCTAAAGTGTAAATATCAGCATGGATATTCAACACAGTACTTGCAGTATCAAAGAAACAATTATGTTTCATGTAGGAATGCTTACAGAAAACACCCAGACCCATGGCGGTTCCTCAAATGGGAGAGAATCGTAAGGAAAATGAAGCAGTACAGTTGGCCAAATCTTCTATCGCCAAAACAGCTGCCAGTTTTGTCCAGCAAGAAATGGCTATGCTGAATTATAAAAGTCGAATTCAAAAACAAGGCTGGATAATCTTCAGCTTCTCCTTAAGGGTGGCTGAATATGTCTCACATTGTTCAGAGAAAAAAAGATTGACACAGTGAAAGCAATAGAAGAGATCAAAGACTCCGAGTGAAGAGGCTGAGGCAGCCTTTGTGGGCAAAGACATCTGTAGCAGGAAAGTGTCTTTTGTCTAGACAGGCAAACTGTTGCCTAAGCACATTGTCACAAGGACATCATGATTAAAATAGATTAGGTCACTTATGCTGAGGTGATCACGAGGCTAACTCATTTAGTACCTGAGGTGTAATAGAAATGTACAGTCTTTACACATAATCAATGCCTGAGTTTTATTAGCTGCAGGACTGTAAAATCCATGAACATGGTGTAAATGAACGTCTCATGGTTTGCTCTAACATAGTAATCTTGGTCTGTCAGACCCTAATGGTCTTTCTGGCTATACTTTTTGCAGAAGATGATGAGCCGTGCCTCAGTTAACTCTTAATTCGCAGGTATCCTGGCTTCCTTTAAAGACTTTTTTTTTTTTATCATGCCGACAAAAGAAGATGAAAATCCTGCCTACTGAAAACAAAGAATCACTGTTTTTCTCTTCATAAAGAGAAACAAGTCCAGCATAGCAACACTTTCGGTTTGATGCCTTGCCAAAAGCTACATGCCTTATCTCAGTCAAAGTGAAGAAGTGCAAGGATCTCTCCCTGACAAGAGTGTTGAAGATAAAATTATCATATTTCACACTTGTGTCTCTCACAATCTGGAAAGCAGAGAGCAGGTGGTTTGCTCTCAGGGGAACTGATGCCTGACGCTCAACACTAGATCACGAGGTCTCATCTATCAAACTGCTCCTCGCCTGGAGATAAATGTTACAAGTGCACAATTGCAGTCGGGTTTTATGAGTCTTGCCTAAATCAACTTGTCATAATGTGTTGGCAGACTCTTAAGAAATCAAATAGGTTCACTGATGTGCACAGAGAACCAAAGGAATGCTACTTGTTTGATTGCATCAACAACAATGAACCTTGCAAGAATTTATAATCCATAGACTACAGTCATTTATTTTCAAGTAAAGATCACATTAATTCGATCTGTCGTCTCATGGGCGTAACTGTAACGCGAATCCGGTACCATCTCATTTACCAAGACTGACCAACTAAAATACGTTTGTCTGTTTACCTTCAGAATACACAGCATGTGTTCGCAGAAGCGGGACTTCGTCCCTCCTGGCAGGTGTATACATTTTCACAGGACACATCACTGCTAATTCTTGCTTTATCTCACAAAATCCAATTTATAACACATCTTATAAAAATGCCACCTTTCTTTTTTTGCGTCCATTTCTGCTGTGCATATACTTGGCCTCTTTTCTCTCATAATGTGTGATTCTTTATTGAGAAAATGTAATGGTGCGTTTTATTTATAGCAAGTCTAGCCTAAGTCTAATCGAGATGATAGCTTTAGTGATTTAGTGTAACTCAAGGCATGTTCGTATCTTCATGGAAAATCTTCCGAGCTGCGGTAACACGACAATGCTGAAACAACCCATAGTATTTATCTGTGTGGCGCTGGACTTACAGAAACACTACAGTAGGTGTTAATTCAGCACTGGGGGAAAATAGACAGCTTGTCTGAATGTAAAGCCTTTCTATTTATAGATTCTATTCATTCAGCTGTTCATTTCAAGCTCTCTTTCTCCAAGTACAGACAGGAAAACCTTTCATTTGGTAACATAGCCCCTAAAATATAGTTATTAATGTTACAGTATATTATTGTGTTGTATTATTGCTCTGTATTAGAGTGCAAGTGCAAACTCCAGTGTTAAAATACAGGTTTATTTGTTTGTTTGTTTTACTATTAACCATTGTATTATGCTCTTGGTTGAAAGGTAACCATCATCTGACAGACATAAACAGATCACAGCAGAACTGAGGATTCTGTCGATACCACAAATGAGACTGTAGGCTATAGGCCTCTGTCATTAGTGAAATCTGAAATATTGAGAGGTACTTTTGTGTGTCATCAGCACAGACCCATAATTTGACTACGGCTTAGAAGTTTGAGAGGCAGAACGGAATCTTATCTAAATAGACACAGGCAACACAAAGAGATTGCCTTCTGAGGAAATAGAATTTTTTCACAGAATTTTTCACCTACTCCTCAGCTCTGCTTGACAACTGACATCCATCACTTGTGCATCAGTGCAGCGTAGACCAAAACTGCGGCAATTACTGCTCAGACCAATGCACAAAATAATTATGGAGGAATGTGTTATTCCCTGACATCATTTTACTTCATTCCCTTATTAAGCATCATCCATCACTAGAAATCAGAAGGCTGCTCTTCACCCAGCACACACAAAGGTCCTGCACACACCAGGAACGTTCCCGAGGAAATGGTGCAGCACAATGAATCAAAAGTGAATGTTTCAGCAACAGGCTAGTGGCGTCTACGAGAGAGCGCAGTTGGGAGAGGATTAATTAGCTGCATTTGTATGACAATGGGCCTGTGACATCTGGTCTAGTTATGGCAGTAAGTGTTAATAAGGTGTGGTTCATCCGGCACCGAGCGTGGAATTTATCTGTGACAGTAAAAACAAAAGCACCACATAGTCCTGCTGTCCTGATTGTGTGTCTTAGCAAAGAGACCTGACATAATGCTTTCCCTACCATGTATGGCAGTGTGTATCACACAACAGGGAGGCTGTCTAACATTTTCACAAGGTGGTTTACGCATATAGTTTTCACTACAGATGTTCCGTCTTATGAGAGCTCATCATTGTCAATGTCAAGTCCAAACTCTAACAACTGTATCATAAGTTTTATTTATTTACTTTCCCGCTAAATACTTCTATAGTTTTAACATGAGGTGATATTTTTCTTCATTTACGCTGCATAACTGTAGTTGAATCGATAGGGTCTAGCTCTGTGAGAAGGTAGTTGTTGAAGACTGATTGTTTATTTGCAAGAAAAGATTGTTCTTGGCCTGGAGAAAGGCTCTTTCAGGAACTAACACTAATCATCAAAGCTCTCTCCTGACAAGCACATAGACCTATTAATAACTTCCTTGCAGGTGCTATTAACATACCCCGCTTCAAACTGGTGTAGTTACGATCGTAATGTATTGCAAACTTTTGCAGTGAAGCGATACATAATGAACATAAAGGGCTATATTCTGAATTGAATTATGCCCAAGTAGTGAGGATTTAATACCCCAAATGTGCACATTAGTATTCAGACATAAGATATGACTGTTATTCGAATGTTATGTAACAGTTACACATGCAGGGTGGAGAGAGGTGTCTCAGGTACATGCTATTTGGACTTAAGTGCCTCATTCTTCCTTGTTTATCCTTTGGACGGATTTGTGTGTAGAAAGAATTGTGAACAATACTTACTAAAAGCCAGTTATAAGCATAGCAAATGAGTGCTTTATGAGTTCATGAGCATGATTTAGTATCTTGTAGCTTCATTAAATTGTGCACGCTGTCTCTGCACAGAATTAAAAAATAAATAAAATGCAACATAATACAGTGTGCTGGATCAACTGCTATTGTATTTAAAAAGCTTCCGAATTATAAGAGTGGAGACCATGTTGTAAAATAAACCAAAACTGCAATTAAGACAATTAAAGCATCAATATATTGCAATATAATAGTACTGGGCTCCAGTTTGGTGTTTATTTCATTGTTGGCCATCTTCTTATTAATATAACATTATTAATCTTTTATATTTTTCATTTGTAAAAAATATCATTTGTGAATAGTCTCTTGTGCTCATTGTGTTACTTTTTTTGTATCTGTATATTCTTGAATTTCCATGTGTAAATATTGATGTAGTTTTTGGTCACCAGCTCTGAATACAGCCCAAAGAGCTCAAGCTAGGCACCAGCAAAAAACCTGCTGTTTTTCAGTTCAAACTGATCATTAAAAATACAATAAAGTATCTTGCATTAGCGATTTAATAACAGTAAAGATCCATCTATCCTCAGCTTCCAGATAACATTATTACCTGTGCAAATAACAGCACTGCAGCAGAGTCTGGGGAAACAAGCTTTATATACAAATCAGTCATTTCATCCTAATGAAGCAAATATTTGCAGGAATGTAACAAGGTGGTATTTACTGCCTTCTCATGTGGTCCGTGTAAGAAATCCGGCTCAATTTCAAAGTGAAATTACATCACAATCAGATATTATTGTCGAACTCAAGATACCTGCAGTGAAAAATGCTACCTTGAAATGAAATGAAAACTGTAAAATTAAACACGACTATAAAACTTTGATAATATTTTCACAGTTAAAAGTATCTAATTGCCTTTTACACAAAACATCAGTGGTTAGACACAATGCTGCATGGTCTGTTTGTCTCTGGGATGTGACCCTAAGACATGGACTTTTAATACTCACAAGAAGGAGCCGGTATGAGTGTGACTATCAGTGAAGGTATAAATCACTGGATATGAATCAGTCCACAGAAGCAGTAGAGCTGTAATTGTAATGAGCCAGTCTGTTCGGCAGTGCAATGTGTGCCTTTGATTTTTGTATAGTTTTTTTTTTTTTCATGTGTTTGTTTTTTTATGTTCCAGCCTCAAAGCTAGTTATTGGGATGTTTCCCACTGTCTCTTGTCTGGCTGTGTAATTAGTGCAAGTTGCATTTACATACCGTTTAGCTTCTGTAGTGCTTTCACAGTTTTGCAAAGACATTGAGGACAGTCGTTATGATCTTTGTGATTGTTCCCTGAAGGTCTCCTTAACCCAGAAAACGCATCATTTACCTGTCCTTCAAACAAAACCATGAAAATCACCACAAATCAAGATGAAACCAGAAACAGAATACAAGGCCAAAGAGGAGATGTGCATCCTTGATTACAATTCATAATGATGATTGCCTGTGTTTTTGGAGCCATCGCGGTTTGTTGCAGCATCCAGGTAGTATATTCGAAGGGTGACATTGTAAAGGCTGAAAAGTTGACTCACTCAAATAGCCTTGGTGCCAGTTTTCAGAAACAACAGGCTGAAAGTGACCCCAGGGTGGACTTTGGAGCGACACTAGGATATTGCAAACAAGACACAACTACCATGCTCTGAATAAGCCAGCCCTGTGCCAGTGTGATGCGCCCATAGCATGGCAACAGTACCAAGGTGAGGCTGCATTGGCGTGGCTGTGGTGCCAATGTGCAGGAGGAAAAGCAGAGAAGTGAGTCAACAGCTCCCGGCTGCCTGGCAGAGGCATGCAGGGCAGTGAGGGCGAGGTCAGCCAGCATGGATGGATCTGACAGCAGGCTTTGCCAGCTTGGCATCTCAGGGGCTCTGCATTTGCTGCCAACAGTCCCCACAGAGGTATAGTGAGACTTCTCTACTCTGGGGGTGAAAGAGAATGAGTGAGTCAGAGGGAGAGAGATAGAAAGAAGAATGAAAAGGTATAGCATGAGAGAGAGAGAGAAAAAGAGACAGAGTAGGAGAGGACAGGAAGAGAATTGAGGCCAACTCTGTTGCCCCAGAGTTTACGACCACAGGCACTGGAATACAGGAAAAGCAAAGAACAAACAAGAGCAGAACACTGACATTTAGCTGGACTCGTTCTACTGTGTATTCAGACTGATAATGCACTGACTCTCTATCTGAATGCTCAGCTCCATGACACCAGCACACTGGTGACACAAGCCTGAGAGAACAGGCTCTGCACATCACTTTTCAACATTAACTTTTTCTTTATATTTACCAATTTACTAAAGAGGACCAGATTTCTGTACTGAAACGGCATGTATTGGTATGATGTAGTGAATCTGTAAGTATGAAGACCATAAACGTGTATAAAACATTACCAGCTGCAGTCACTGATACCGAGTGCCTATAATAATAGCAGAATACCAATATGGAGAGTTGCTTGTGTTTAAAGATAGTCATGTTTTGCGAGAAAACAGTTCTGCTATGCACGAGACGTTATTGAAACACTTGAAACACCGGCTCCTTCATGCATTTGTTCAATCAGTTAATTGCCTGGTCTTTTTCCAATCTTCAACTGTCTAGTTTCAGGGAGTCTGTGTCTACTGTAGCTCCCAATTCCTGTTGTTGGATGACAGAAGTGAAACCCAGTGTGGTCGCCTGTTTCAAGGCTGAAGGTTTTCTGCATTCTGAGATGCTTTTCTGCTCACCACAGAGTGCACATTGAAAGCTGGAGTTGTCTAATTAAGCAATTTCCAACTTATCAGGCAACTGCGCCGTATGCATCATGAATTGCTTGTCATGTAAGGCTTCACTGTTCAAACTTTCCCCTATAGCATAGGTAATCCATCCTGGAGTTTCACTTTGCATCTTGTAACAGTACAGCTGCAGCAGACGTACAGTGTATTGTAAGCCCAGGGGAGAGTGAGGCAGGTAAGAGATGGTGATTACCTGACATAAAACCTTTCTAGAAGTTCAGTACAAAGCCTGAAAAATTGGAGCTCAGCCAACTAAACTGTACTTTCATCCATCTAGTTGGGCCACTGTACAGGACCTGCTGTCTATATGCCTTTGCATCCCCTCCTATCCTCTCCTGTCCCCCCATCAGCATCCTCCCTCACTCCATCCTGCTTCCTCTGCAAGCCTATTCAGCAGAGCTTTTTTTTTTGTGTTCAGCTGAGCTATTTTGTGTGTTATACACTGCTTTATTAAACTCAGAGGAGTTCAGGCTCCATGCTCAGCTCTCTGTCAGGTTCTTCCCTGCTCTGGCACTTTCTGTGAAACATGGCGAGCGAGGCTGGGTTCACTCCTAATTAGTTTCACAGCCAAAAACGGCGACTCTCGCTTCACAAAAACTGACCTTAATAACAAAATGTGTGCTCTCACGCCCTCCTTTTTTCTTTGTCTCTCAGGAGAGAAAAAGTTGCCTCAGCACTTTTTGCATAATTGTGGTGATTAGCTTAGCCTAGGTACGGATGAGCGGAGAACAGAAATGCTGCAAGATCTGTTAGAAAATTCTAAACAGTTAGTGTCTTAAAGCTGGCGAAGAGCCGAGGTGTTCAGAAGTTCCTGAATCATCATTCTTTAGAACACCACAGACAAATGCAAAATCAGCCTTTCAGAGAACTTCACGAATCCACCCAAGTAGAAGAACGAAAGTCAGCCACATGTTCTCATACACTGGTGATAATGAGAGCTTAATGAAGCAGTGGAAAGGAAATTGGCCACTGGGTTAAAGGCAAGTGATAACTGTTTAGTTTGATGATGAGTTTCAAAACAACATTTGCTGACTTACCTGGTATCTGGTTTGGTGCTCCATTTGTTTACATAGAGAGCAAACCATTGTGAGTTGTCATCTCTCCTTCCTTCTCTCTCTCTCTCTCTCTCTCTCTCTCTCTCTCTCTCACTATCTCTTTCCATTCATAGGTATCACAGGAAGGGGTTTTCAGTGCTGGAAACTGCATTTACAGTACTAAATACCACTTGAATTTATTACACCACCAATGGTGCCATTGCTAGTCTGAACATATTCATCAGTATGTTAGTATGCAGACCGAGACACAGCCTGTGTGTAGGCACATTAAGCATTGTTATGCCAGGATAAAAAGGTAAGTGAACCACTTATTTCTCAATTACATCTACTTTCCAAAAAAGCAATTACATATAGTACGCACATTCATCTGTTTTATGCATCGCTTAGACAGAAGACACAGTGAATAAATAGGTTGTTTTCTTATAGTTTTATTTGTGTTACACAACAAATGCTAAGCTGGAAAATGCACATTAGGGGAAATATAAAGAACAACACAGAAACAAATGAAATAATTAATGAATGGGGCTGTGTATTGACCTGATAAAGATGGTGTGTTCTCACTATACACATTTACCCACCAGGTATAAGTGGATGCTTCTTAAACACTCCTCCAACACCTCAGCCCCTACCTCTAGCCGTTTTTAATTGCAATGCCAGATTTCCATTTTGGTTTTCAGCCTTTTGGTGTCTCAAAGCTCCTTTTATAGTTGGAAAGGTTGTAAAATTATAATTATGCTGTTACAGTATTTTTTCCTCCCACTGGTCTATTGGTCGTCTTTCCACTGAAAAGCTGTCCCAGCTGAAAGCAGGATGAGAGTGGCGGTAATTCAGTGTGCGTATTATATTTTGCATCCCATACGGAGCCTGGCACAGCAGACAGCAGGTTGCCTGGTGCTTGGTTGGCCAGATCTGTGCCCTGGCTCTGCTCAGTGCTCACTGACATTTCAGTTAGGAACTACAGAGGACAGAAATTCTCCATTCTGTTTTTCCTTGTCCTACATTTAATTTGTTTTCTCTATTTCTCTCTGTATAGCCTGGAAAGCTAGGTTTCTTATCCTCACTGTCTTTTTTTTTCAATCTATAAGCTTGTTCCACAAGTGGCCCCAGGCTTCCACATATGCTACTTCTTTTCGGCTGTTGTAACAAATTAATGCACTTGTCACCAAAGATTGCACCATCAAACGGCTGTTCCTTCCACAGCCGGAGTGTGACATGCATTGAAGAGAGAAAATTCAGAAATGCTTTTGGCAATCGATAGTACATGTGAGGTCTAGAGCAGACAACTGCAATAAGCTCCTGAGTAATACCTAATGTCTAAAATGGCAGCGCTGCTTTTCGTGCAGATGTACTGTGCAGGATTCAGAATGAGAGATTAGTAGATTTCACACTAGGTTAAGTTTTTTTTTTCACACTAGATTGGGTTTAACACATGTCACTGGGGGAATTTAGTGCCTCCAATTCACCTAACATACATTGTTTTGGACTGTGGGAGGAGACCAGGACCCCCTGGAGGAAGCCCATGTAGACACTGGGAGAATATGCAAACTCCACAAAGAAGGGACCCACAGCAAGAAGGTCCCCGATTCAATTCCCATGGTCCCTTCTTTGTGGATTTTACATGTTCTCTGTAGGGCAGCAGTGCTACTATGTACAACTACACAATATAAGATTATTTATATATAAATAAAATAGAATAATACAGTATCAATTTTCCATTAAAGTGTTACAGCAGCATTATTGTCCATTGATTATACATAGCACTAGCAGCATCATTAATTAACCTTGATCCATTGTGTGGCTTTATAGGGCCAAAATGCAGAATGAGCTTTATGAGCTTTCAGAAAACAGTTTTCCTCAGGGGTTTTTGGGATAGCTAAGGGTTATTTGCTGTTCTACTTGTGTTGTAGGGTTCTACATAGAATTTCAGGGTTCTCATAGTGGCACAAACCTAAGTCACAGATTTAACCTTTTAAAGAGTGAACTTAATGACTATGGAAAGTTGGTATATGAAGTTATGACTCACATTTTGAGTAATCTCTGTGTCATTGTAATAGGTTTTCATTCTCTCAGGCTGTTTTAATAAACTGATTAGTGCGTGTGACTAAATTCCAAACTGGCATCTCTTAACTGTGGCATACATTTTGCTATGTCTTTTCTCAGCATGCTATGATCGTTACTCATCAGTAATAAATAACGTCTGATCGATTCTATCTTTCCAGGGTTTTGTTGTCACCTGCACCACTATGGTAAATAACTATGGTATCGTCTGAGCTCAGCCTTGTTTGTTTCATTTTTCTACCAAGGCGTCTTCTTTTCATTGGTGCTGAGACCTGCTGCCAGGTACAAGGGTTAAACACGCAGGTCTGCCCTGCGCACTACTCCATATGCTACTGTGACATTGGTCCAAATCTCTCTTTGAAAACCCTGACCAAGATCATATGTTTCAATTTCACACTCATGTGGACTGCTGACGTCCATAATTGCCATGCTGGGGATAAGCCATGCGTTTGCACTTGAACAGAGTGTTAACCCGCTCTCTCTCATGCACACACATACACACACACACACACACATACACAGGCACACATTGTAAATCTCATTCTATAGATTTATAAAAGAATGTGAACAGGGTTGAAAAGGCAAAAGTAGTATTTGAAATACGCTGTTGACTTACAGATAAAAGTTTCCTATCACAAGCTTTATCCACTAGTGTATACATTCTGCGAAACGTTATCGCTGCTTCCTCTAAATCAGTGTCATTAATTCTGGACATTTGTAGGTTTTATGTTGAATAACGTGTGTCTATACATTATAAAGGGAAATAGCCTAGAATTTGATGACCTTTTACTTATGAAACAGTTTTCATTGCATTAAAATCATTCGATTTTTCTGCTGTTTAATGTTGAATGTAGTGACAGCAGGTCATGTGTTCGGTCGTACCGGCTCTGTTATGTTCTACTGTATTTTACTGTCTTGCTGATTTACTGTTTTTTTCTGGAGAAATTGATGGTACATGAAACAATCATCCTGTGCAAAAAATTAGGTACTGATCAAACTCCAAAGATGAAAGAGTCTCAGGAAGCCCTAGTACCCTTTGAAGGAGTTTTTCAGTACCCTGGATGTATCGTTCATCGTATTTCTGTGTGTGTGTCATTCTCATGATGTTGGACTTTAACTGTGATATACTGTATATGTGGGCTTTCTGTAATCTGCTGCCATAAAGTTGGATGCACATAATTATATAGGATGCTTTGTATGCTGTTGCATTTTCTGTACAGTCTCTCTTCACTGGGACTAAGGCGTCTAGCACAAATATGACAATGCCCCTGTCCATAAATGTCCATGAAAACATGATGTCTGACCTCTGTAATGCTCTTGTAGGCAATAGCCATGCCCCAAAATCTAGTAAAAAGCCTTCACAGAAGAGTGAATGTTATTATAACAGCAACAGAAAGCCCATATGGGTGTGATGGTCAGGCATCCACAAATGTTTGACTATATAGTGTATATAAATTCAGAAAAAACATTCACCCACAGCCATAACTTTCTAGCATCAACACTGACCTTTCAGAGATGCTATTTTAGAATAAGGCAATTGCTTCTTAAAAAGGCCAAGATGTCAAAAAATATGTGATGCAGTTGGGTCATAGATTTACTTCAACAGTACAATCACTTATTCTTAATTTTCCAATCACTTAAAATGAATGAATGTACATACAGATGGAAAAGAGAAAGAAATCCCTTTTTTGTATTAAGAAAGCTATAGTTCTATTTAGAGATTCACAGCTAAGCACAGGACAGGTTGCACGGTTGACAAAGAAGTCCTAATCAGGTCAGCTTTAAAAAGACCTGAATTCATGTCTTAGGTCAAAGAAAGAAAAATGCCACATGTTTTCAGTTTCCTGTGCATTTCTAGCCTCTGGAAGCTACACGAAGGGCCTTGGCACATACAGCAAACCAACCATCTGATCATTCATTCCATTGTGTCCCAAATGCAGACAAGCATTAGCAAGTTGGACTCTTTCTCCTGATCTTTAACACCATAGAGTGAGCACTTGTGGAATGCTGTGGACCACAGCACTGGGAGAGAGTATGGTCTGGCAATATTATCAGGCATTTCAGGAGGAATTGTGAAATTCGCCAAGCAGCACATTGAGGATCAAGAAGTAAAGAGTATAAGGAAATCTCAAATAAGATAATGCAGGACTAGTATAATGGTCCAGCCCCTCCCTACCTGATGGCAATGGTCAAAGCTTGATTTGTACACAGAGCCCTTCGTGCCTCAAGTATGGCTCGACTTGACCCACCATCATCCAGGACACATTGGAGGCAAGCATCCAGACTTTTCTCTGTCCTGTCACCAAGATGGTGGAATGAACTGCCCCTGAATGTCCGAACAGCAGAGTCGCTTGCTGTCTTCAAACGCCGTCTGAAGACCCACCTCTTTCGAGAGCACTTGAACGAGCACTAACTCAAAGCTGTTACCGCACTTATTGCAGTTATTGTATTCCCTATGTCTTGTTCTTCACTGGTTTTGTGTAGCCTGGGACTTATAATGTTTAATAGGTAGTACATGGCTAAAAATCTAGCAGTATCATAGCTCAAAGTAAATTGAATTCAAGTCTACCAGCCTTAGCATTGGATATTACAAGTTAATGACTAAGCACTCTTCGCTCTGGATAAGAGCATCTGCTAAATGCCATAAATGTAAATGTCAGCTCTTTATGATTACATCAATGACAATGTTAATATTTTGTTATAATTTCTCTAATTATGCAAAATTCCATATTTTCCAACACATTTCCATGAAATCAATTTGTTGAAACTAAATTTTCTTTTATGGTCAAAAGCATTCATGTATATTCTTATTGTCACAATTTTTTTTAATCAGTTATAAGATACCAATCATTTTCCTTATTTGGAAAAAAAAGGGGGGGGTTGTTGGACATAATCAAACCAATCCATGGTGATACAGCACAAATAGGGAGGGAAGACTAAATTTTTGTGACTTAAATGAGTTTATTGTTTTATTATTACAAATATTCTTCTGCATACTTTTTGCATCTCCATGTATTTTTAACCTTACTCTTGAAATATTTAAAATAATTCCTGCACTAGAATGTTTGTGACCATGCATCAGATTAACACTATGCACCAAACCCTCTGAACCTATGTACTCTTCTGCACAGCAACAAATTCCCAAGATGGCAATTTACAATTCAGCATTATATTCTAATATTGAGGAAAGCCATGACATTCAGTCCATTCAGTCATACAGAATGTGGATTGCTGCTTTCTGAAGGATTGTTCGGGTGTCACGTTCAACAGAGAAGCAGAAAATGCCTGCTTTTCAGCACTGATTCATCTGTTTAAGGGCTAAATATTATTGCAGGGTTTTATGAGAGTGCTCCTCATCTTTAGCCTGCTCTGCTGATTCTGGATGGCAGGGCGAGAATGAGTGGTTTTGTTTTTCATGGATTAGGCTGTCAGGCCTGATAAGGAAAGATATGCGTCCAGCGTATCCTTATGGGAGCGAGACCTCAAATGTGCTTTTGATGAAGACGAATCAAGAAAAGGGCTCAGAAACTTTCATTTAACAGTCTGTGCATGCTGTAAAGTCAAATTCCTTTCACAAAATGCAGCCCAGGGACATTGCAGCAAATATGAGATGATTATTCAGCAATAACCTCAATGTGAGCTAGTAATAGGGAATGCATAATATGCATATGTGAACAAAAGCTGAAAATGTATGTCCAATATACAGTACAAGTACATAATATACAGTATGT
>JAOVYV010000045.1:22862797-22876198 GCA_025674545.1 Hassar affinis | reverse complement strand
TACTGGTGCAATGTGCAATTAATGAATATTGGCCACCAGGCTGGTCCAGTTTAGCCATGAAACCTCCCACACTAAAACGACAGGTGTTTCAGTTTCATTGTCTAACACCTGTACGTTATTCTGTTCTTCTGAAAAGAAGTCTAAACACATTCCACGGTGGACCGTGAGATTTTTACATCTGCTTATGTGGACTGTTTAGATAAGTAAAGCAATCTATTGATCATGGGAAAAAAGTGCTCAAGCCGCGGGACCGGTTCACAATATTTACAATACTTTCTCGACCCGTTATCTGCTGACGTATTTCGTAACATTCCGTTCCTGCGGCCGTCGAAACCCGGAGCCGATCCCTTCGGATTAGCCGTTGTGTTAACAGCAGTATTGTGATCCGTCGCTGCTGACAGCTCTGTCACTTCTGTCATACCGACACTGAGCCACCTTTTGATCCACCAACACTGAAATGCCCCGCTGAAGACATTCAGCAAAACAAATCATGCCGTTGATGATATTTGCAATGTTAATCTGTGTTTTGCATGTTTAATCCCGGGCTTTACTTATGGTATTCGGGTAGCGTAAATGCTTTGGTGTTGTTTTTATCGATCTGGCTAGGAGAAGCTCACCATTCGATCCGTGCGTCTGTAGATACAGCGGTTTAATAAGAAGTTCTTAAATGGAAACCGAACAAAAAAAAAAGTTGTCTGAATGTTCTTTTGCGCCGTAGAGTCATGACATTGCTTCAGACTGTTGACTCAGCCTGGGAGGGCAGAGAAGGTGGATGAAATGAGATAAGTTGTTGGCAGGAAATGGGGGAGAAAAAGGGAATTCAAAGCCTAGTGAAGCATGCAAGTGAGCAGAAGTGCAAGCAGGTGGGGGAAAAAGCGCTGGTGTGTCAGCCGCCGTGGCTTCAAATACACAGACAGACTGAAAGACAAACAGGCAAGCAGACAAACATTGCCGTAGGGTATGGTCATGCAGCTTTGCTCTGTAAATAGCACCTCTGTCTCTTTCCTCCCTCTGTCTAGACGAGTGAAGCACAAGCTGTTTTGTTGTGAGGTGAAAGAAAATGGCCGTGCCATTAGGAGCATGGGCGCAGGGGTGAGGTGGTGCAGATCACCAACAGTTTACTGGTGCATGTGTTGTGATTATATGGTGGTTTAGACAAGGTGCAATGGGCGTATAAAAATATAAAAGGATTTTTAACTGCCTAGTCTACAGTAACTTTTTTTTTACTTCATTAAATGTTTATCTGGACTAGTTTTACTGTATTTTGATTACTCTTTCTGAGCGAGAGTAATCCAATATATACTTATACCTAGTTCATTTGAAACAGTAAAGGTGGATGCCGTACAGGTCGTTCTGTGCCCCAGATCTTGGTTTTAAACATATTTGGACAAGGATTTATTCAGGTCTGTGTTAACCAGCTTGAGTTTGAACACAGAAGTGCCACCTTCTACGGTTTAGCCGTAGTATTTCATTATTTTTGACCTGTTGCTATGGTGATGCAGGAGACACCTGAAAACTACCCTATTCTGCTTTTAGCAGTTAGACCCAACACGAATACAATTTGGCCAGTGGAATAGACATGTTCAGTACAAGGGGGGAAAAAATCTTGGCGTGAAATAGGCACGTGTGTCTGATCACAGTTACTTTCGCTTGGTGGATTGAGCGGTGCATCTGTATGTAAGCTGAAGTTCATCAATTATTTTTTTTTTTCATTAGTAATGTGCATTCCTGTGATGGGAATAATAAACATGTAAAGACCTTTCTCTTTTTGGTCAGAAATATCTTTCACTACTGTCTTTCAGTTATCGACAGTTTTTTTTATCATATGATATATTTGGCATGGACAAGACTACAGACAGGACATGTGCTGGTCTTAATCTTATAACAGTTGTATAAATGTAAGTTTGTACACTTAACTGAATGATAATACCAAGAAGCCATAGCATTAAAACTGCAGACATCTCATTACAGTGGCACCTGAGGGCTGGGATATATTAGAATACTATACTAGTGAACAGTTCTCAAAGTTGACGTGTTGAAAGCAGGAAAAATGGGTGAGCATAAAGGTCAAAGTGTGATGGTTAGGCAACTGGGTTGGAGCATCTCGAAAACGACAGGCCATCGGGGATGTTCCTGGTGTGTATTGCTTAGTACCGGTGACAGGGTAATGGGCACCAAAGCCTCACTGATGCATGTGTGGAGTGAAGGCTTGCCCTCTGCTCTGAAGACTTGTCTGTTCTGTGAAATATTACTTAAGGACTTGATTTATGATCTCAGGAAAATGCAGATTATTTGAGTGTTTTTAGCTTTAGAAAGTAACTGATGCTGAAATCACACTTCATGTGTCTAAAGGTGACACCTTTAACTAGCTGGTTAAGGTTAGAGATGTGTATACAGTAGCAGCAATGAGTAAACACACACAAGGCCAGACCTGGACTAATTGTTCTTATCTGTCAGGCACTCTTATCTGAAGTGACTTGCGAAAGTGCTTTGTTGTCTGCTTTGGCAGGGAGGGGGTGAATCTACTCTCATGCTGGTGCAGACTGACACAAGTCTGGAGACTGCAGCAAGCGAAAGCACTCAGCTGTTCGGGGAGATAGAGAGAGTTCTTTCCACAGCGCTACAGAATGCTCACCTTCCCTGTGTTTGAAGGTGGCAGGTCCAGCTGAGCTGTATTTGTGGCTCAGAGGCCTTGAGGTACTAGGTGGATTCTCACTAGCTGGACAAGGTTTTAAATCTAATGCTGACAGCAACATAAAGCCAGGAGGGAATGGTGCAACGGAGTGACGTGTAACCGAATACAAGTCCAGCAGCAGATACAAGAACCTAAGGGCACATTCAGGAACAAGTTGCAAAAGTCAAGTCTCAGGGTGACGAGAGAATGTACAGACAAGTTGTCTGGAAAGAAATGCTCAAATTCTCCTGATATACAGAAGAAATTCCTGACCTTGTTGGACAAATGTCTCTGAGAGGATCAGACATGCAGGCTTGGATTGCCCCAATGTTACCTCTTGCCTTTTCATAATAAAAGCGTAGCTATTTTCCTGCACTAACACACCCATGTTGACTCAGAAAGGCCTGGCCATTAGCTGATTAATCAGATCCACTGCGTTTGAGCAGAAAAACAAGCGCTACTCCCAGACCAACGCTATAAGCCAGTGACGTATAGCATAACCAAGGTAGGGGCGAAGTATAGATTTACACAAAATCATGGGAGTGATTTCTATTCACTTATTTATATTCATATATCCTTATGTTCTTTATGAGGGTAAAGATATACAGAAGCTTCTGGGCATTTATTAGTTTGCTAAATCTATCTACATTATCTTGAGAATTCTGGGTAGAGTCATCAGTGGTTTTATATAAAACCTTAAATACAGATTTCTGTCTAAGGTTCTGTGGAGTCCAAAAAAAAAGTCATTAATAAAACATTTTTAAAAACAGCAGGACGTAAGTACTGCAGAAACACAGGCACTGATCAATACCGCAGTATTTACGTTAGAAGGCAGCACATTATTAGGCATCAGCCTTTTTGCTCACCGAATACTGCTATTTTAAGTTTTAAAGATGTTCATCCTTTTTCTTCCACAGAGTGCAAGTTCCTGTGCACCAATGGCCGCTGCCTGGACCTCAGCTCGCTGGTGTGTGATCAGCTCAACCACTGTGGAGACAACAGTGATGAGGAGAACTGCCCCGTTTCCACCCAGCACCCTTCTCCTGCTCTGTTCTACTGTGAGTGTCTGCTGCCTCTGTTTTACTGGAATGGAAGTCACATGACACCTCCATGCCGCTGCTACTTATTACCCTGCGGGATGTTACTAGTAGCCTGTAGATCACGAATTAGAATACTGACGTACAGTATTTTTTGTGTTTTAATTTTGATCATTATGGCTTATGGTTCAGGAAAATCAGAAATCCAGGATCAAGTTATTAGAATATTTAATCTCAGGTTTGAGTACATTACTATTAAAACGGTATAAATACCGTACATCTCTCGGTCTAGTTCAGCACACACAACCACAATCACAATCACAGGGAAGCGTCCTGACATGACAGTTGACCAGAAGACGATCATCGACACCCTCCACAAGGAGGATAAGCCACAGAAGGTAATTGCTGAAAAGGCTGGCTGTTCACAGTGTGCTGTATCAAAGCGTGTTAATGGAAAGTTGACTGGAAGGGGAAAAGGTGGTAGGAAAAGGTGTGTGAGCAACAGGGATGATCACAGCCTTGAGACACAATTGTCTAGAAAAGTCAATTCAAGAACTTGGGAGAGCTTCACAAGGCGTGGACTGTGACTGGAGTCAGTGCATAAAGACAGATGCTTCCAGGAAAGGATCTGCTGCATTCCTAATAGTCAACCACTCCTGAACCAGAGACAACGTCAGAAGCATCTTAGGCTAAAGAGAAAAAGATCTGGACTGCTGCTCAGTGGTCCAAAGTCCTCTTTTCGGTTGAAACTATTTTGCATTTTATTTGGAAATCAAGGTCCTAGACTGGAGAGGCACAGAATCCAAGGTGTGAAGTTTCTGCAGTCTGGGATGGTTAGGGGTGCCATGCTGTTGTCTTTTATCCAGTCCAAAGTCAATGCAGCCGTCTACCAGGAGATTTTAGAGCACTATATATAGTATATGCAGTGTATGTGTATAAACACACACAGAAAGGAAAAGGAAAAGCCAGTGGCTCTTTTATGCTTTGGTGGATATCTATTTATTTTGCTGCCATGTTTTGCCTCCACTTGTCCCCTCAGGCTACGCCCACACTAACACACTAATACATTTCAGTTTGCTTTATACATGCCATCTATCCTACTCCAGGGTTTTTCAGCCCCTTCTAAACAGAGACCTTTAGAGACGATGGCGAACCTATTTTAGATGTAAAACTCCACGGTTTGTGTTGTCGTGTGGATGAGCAGAAACAGGTTCTTGTGAAACTGCTGACTCAGTCAACAAACACCCCTGTTTGTTTCCTTATCGGTCATGACATATCCTTCCCTGCTTAGTCATGCTTTTATCACGTGACCCTTCTCCCAGAAGAAAACGATCGGCATCAGCCTGGACTACCAGCGGTGAATGCAACATGCATAACGAATTCCAAGTGTTGCTGACCTTGCTGTCTTTGCTAGCAGCTGTTGTGCAGTTCAATTCTGCATCCTACCACTGCCTACATGCGCAGGAGGCAAGCTGTTCTTTGAACGATCACTGACAGTTCTGTATCCAGAGGCATAAAAGATAAAATACAGAAAACTGCGACAAATTAAAGGAAAATGACTGTGTGATGTTTTGGGGTTGTTTATTTATTTTGCTGGCATGGTTTGCCTCCACATATAACATTGTTCTGATTGATTTTTATCCTACAATGAAACATTTCTGATGGGAGTGGTCTCTTCTAGGATGACAATCCCCCATCTACAGGGCAGGAGAGGTCACTGAAGGGTTAGATAAGGATGAAAATGATGGCCTTTACAGTCACTAGACCTTAACCCAGTTGAATACCCGTGGGAGATTTTGGACTGACGTGTTAGACAGCGCTCTCTACCACCATCATCAAACCCCTTTAAGTTGTTCATCCCTCCAGAGACTTACAGAATCAATGCCAAGGCACACTGAAGCTGTTCCAGCCGCACATGGTGGCCCAACACCTTATTAAGGCACTTTATGTTGGGTTTTCCTTTATTTTATTACAATTCTGTCTGTGTGTGTTTTTTATTATTCATTTCTATTTTTTTTATTCTATAATATTTTATTAATTTTTTATTTTTTTTATTCCTCCATTTTATTAAATTCCATATTTATTTATTTATTTTCCGTATTTATTTAATATTTAATGTTGTTACAGCCAGAATCTAGGATCACACGAGCTTTTGTTTAGTGATGAGAGATATTCACATACTGTCTTCTGATCTGTGTAAGGTCTTTGCGAGGCTGTGTTGTAGGCTGCCTGTTACAACTGTACTTGAAGGATTATTAGTGCTGGCTGAAGGAAAATTTGGTGTCTTTGTACTTTCTGCCATGGCAACCATAAACGCAGGCCAAATTTATCACAGTGTGATGGCTAAAAACATGTACATCACCCTCACTGTCGTACTCAACCCAGATATTAACCTGCTTTTAGTCGGTTACTTGTTTATTGTGTAATGCGAGTTTATTTGAGCAGATCTGGTTCTCCGTGCACCGCCGTGCTGTGTGTTGTGATGAAGCTGGGTTTTCATAGGAGACTCTACCCTCTTCTTAAATGCAGAGATGAAAAAGACAGAGTGCATTTTTTGAAGCTTGGCTACATGAGTGCACTGCCTGAAGGACAGCAGGCAGAAGCAGAGTTCACTTTGATGTGCACTAGGGCTTTGTTACCCCCCTGGTGTAAGGACACCAAGAGAATAGGAAGGAGAGTGGATGGGGGGGTTGGGAGGAGGTGGGGAGAGGGGTGACTCTTAAAAACAGCACAGCTATTTAGCCACTAGAGGGGTGTGCATTAAAGTAAGCACAGACATGTTCAGAGATTCTCAGAGAGAGCTGGTTTCACAACACATTTGTCGTTGTGAAGACAGGTACTAATTAACTAAGTCAGAGGCTGTGCTTTCATTTTTTTATGTAGCAGAGAATATTCTACTGAGCTGAGACCCTGTAAGAAAAATGAATGCAAATGTCAGGGAAAAAAATGTTTAACCGGTGAGAAAATGGGCTAATTGTCTGACATGCCTTTTTTTTTTTTAACAGGGAAAATTACAGAGATTAAAGTCTACACAAATGAACTTGTATATTAGCCTGCATCTACTAGAGGACCTGATGTCAGATATGTAATTGCTGTGATTGGTAAAAGCATGTAACTAAAGATATGTGGACAAATCTATTATGCCTGTAGCTTCAGGTAAATATTTAACTCTGAGGGTAAAAAACACTGAGCAGATAAAGTCATGGAAAGTCTGCACGACTGTCTGACTACAGTGGGTGTGTGTAGATTGAAAGGATAAAGGATAAAGAGGTTTAAGCCAATGTCTTATATCACTGATGTTCTTGGAAGAATAGAACTTTTAATTGGTCTAGAACTTTAAGTTGCAGTTTATTACTGAGGCAGCTGTCCTAATGCATGAACCCTCCTCTAAAGAATGTTGTATTTTACTTAAAAAAAAGGTAGCTGGTAGGAGTTGCTTTACTGATATCCGTTTTAAACGTGCATTGCAGCTTTGTAGGAATTACCCAGAGGAGCTATATGGGAAAACGCAAACGTCCCAATCTGTAAAAAAACAGACTTTACCCTGCCGGCTACTTAGTATAAATTCTGCGTATTGTCTGATTGAGAATAGCGAGCGAGTCGGAGTGTTGAACTGCGAGTGAGAACAGCAAGCGAGTGGGTGTTTTGGTGACGTTTTAACATGTAACTGACACGAAACCAGAAGGAAAAAAAAAACATCTGAGAGTGAAGTAGAAGGATCATTTACTTGAAGATGTCAACGAGACTGGAGAGATGACAAGATTCTGAAAGTTCTGTCGGTAAAGTAATGACAGTAGGTGAGAACGTATCTGACACGGACACGGATCTCCTGCAGTGTGCTACATGTGTTAAGGGGCCAAGCAAGTCCAAGCAATGTCCAGACCTGACTTTCCATAGTTTGTATGAGTAAAGAATTTGATGACAAATGGTTTATCTTCCCATTTCCCATCCACACCAGTTTTATTGTAAATGTAGTGAGTGATACACTAGCTTTAATTCAAATTAAAATTTTGCATTCATTAGATGTGGATTAGTCTTTCTTTTGCTCTTGGTCTTGCTCTTATCCACTGCTTAACTTTCTTCAAGTTTCGGTCTTGACCCGTACTTGACTCCCTTGAATCTTGATGTTGACTCAGACTTGACCATCTGTTGAAAGCCTGATAAATCAGGTGCAATCTAGGTCTAGTGACCTAGTAAAAATGAACCACAAAACATGTCTCACCGTTGATTCATCCATTGTGTTCCCAAAAAAATGTTATTTCTTCAGGATCACGTACACAGCTGAAAAGTTGTTAAAAAAAAAAAAAAAAAAGTTCACATTTACTCTGTAGCCTGCTGATTTTAATTAGTGGACATGTGGCCAAAAGGCCTGCTGTGATTCCCATTCCCTCCTGTCTGTGCTCAACTCAAATCTACATATCTACTGTAAGTGTGGATGAAGTGTGCTGCACTGCATCATGACAGTATGTATGGTCACTAAAAGGTTAATGAGCCTGAACGTTCTCTTCGGATCAAACAACGGGCCTGTCTACAGCTGCGCCGCGTATTATCCGCTGTGACTCTCCAGTCAATGAAGCGTAAAGCAAATGTGTTCAAGTGTCTGAGTTGAAAGGCGTGCTAGGAGATGGCCATGAGCCTCCCCTGGGCTACAGTCAGCCATGGCTTTAAACACAGAGGACCCCAGCTCTAGAGGGCCACCACGGGTAAAGAGACCTTTTTCACCTCTGTGTGTCCAGACAGGGTTGTTTCGGTGTAGGGCTTCTCTTTAGGGGACTTTGGTGGACCTTAGGGGCTTTAGAGAGGGAACTGATGGAGGACTCAATGATTGTGTTCCCTCCATGCTCCATGCTGAGCTACAGGCTAGTGGGCATTCATATGCAGATACAGGCTTCTGTTGTTCTATCTTGCACTGCTTTCACATCACTCCCTTTGTCCATGTGATTTAAGGGATTATTTTAAATAGACTGTCCAAGTGGCATTGAATAAACATGACAGCATTTTTTTTTTCCTGCAAACAGGAGCTGAGAAGCTGATCCCAGGTCAGTGTTAAAAAGCCACGTCATTCTTTCCTGGAGAAATCCTTAGAACCTTGTACCTCAGAAGGGCCCTGAGAGTGGCACACTTTGAAGCATGTTTTAATGGCTCTCCAGGGTGGTGCTGAATAATAGCAAAGGACCTTGTTCTTCTGGAGCTGGCCAGCTAGTTAAAACCAATGGCAGCTGGACACACTTAGAGCTCAGTACCAGCGGCATTGCACCAGTGTCTTCCCTAATGTCTGTTAACAAGACTGATTAGATCACCTTCCTACTTCTCCTCTGTTTCTCTCAGACACTGTGGCCGTTTTCTACAAATTGCTGTCTACTTGCGTACTTTCATATCCCTTGTGAAATTTCATGTAAGGGCTGTCCACAGTAGGCTAAACAAAGAGTAAGAAATAAAAGAAGTTTAAGTGGATGCCTGCAAAGCTGCTGTGCTGGACTATTCTTTCTGAACCTGAGTATGGCAGCTGTTTTCCAACATTTCCAACTGCTCACTAACTCCATTCATTGTCCCATTGTGTTTGAAAAGCGCCACCACTGTGCCGCTGCCAAAGAAAACTTAAGATGACTACCAACCGCTGGCACTCACTTTTGTGGTGATGCAGTATTTGAATGGCACACATCAATGGAAGCATGGATGATTCCTTCGACCTCTTGCCTAAGAGGATCAGTGTGCGGTGGAGACTCTCTCGCACTCTTCACATTGCCCTTCATCCACAGAAGAAATTGCATTACAATTATTCCCAGTAAGCTGGTCAATAAAGCCAGAGATGTGGGTGTATGCAGTTTCATTGTTAAGTTGATTGTGAGTTTCTTAACCGGGAATCCACAAGTGTTGAGGAAAAAAAACTCCAGATCTTGACACTTGCACCATCTAGGATTGCTGCCTAAACCCATGACTATACATGCCACACACTGTATACTTCCTAATTTACTGCAAAATAGCACAAATGGCTAATTATTTCAGTGCCAATTATAGCACTTGAAGCAGAAATAAGGCATCATAACAGCAACCTAGCCATGAATGGTTGGCTCTAACAGCCCAGATGTAATATTGCCAAATCTAAATCTAATTTTTCCTGAAACAGTTGTTGTTGTTTCCTAGACTTGGAGGGACTTTCCACACTTTAAACACTGAAATGATTGAGTCCTGTAAAGGCACAATAGTCAGTTTAAAAAATAATAGTACAGTGTGTATGTATATAAACACTATATCGCCAAAAGTATTCGCTCACCCATCCAAGTCATTGAATTCAGGTGTTCATTGAATTCAGCACTTCCATGGCCACAGGTGTATAAAATCCAGCACCTAGGCATGCAGACTGCTTCTACAAATGTTTGTGAAAGAATTCGTCGCTCTCAGGAGCTCACTGAATTCCAGTGTGGTACCGTGATAGGATGCCACCAGTCGTGAAATTTCTTCGCTACTAAATATTCCACAGTCAGCCGTCATTGGTATTGTAACAAAGTGGAAGCAATTGGGAACGACAGCAACTGAGCCATGAAGTGGCAGGCCACATAAAATGACAGAGCGGGCTCAGCAGATGCTGAGGTGCATAGTGCACAGAGGTCGTCAACTTTCTGCAGAGTCATTCGCTCCAGACCTCCAAACTTCATGTGGCCTTCAGATTAGCTCAAGAACAATGCATAGAATGAGTTTCCATGACCAAGGGCAATGCAAAGCGTCAGATGCAGTGGTGTAAAGCATGCCGCCACTGGACTCTAGAGCAGTGGAGATGTGTTCTCTGAAGTGATGAATCACACTTCTCCATCTGGCAATCTGATAGATGAGTCTGGGATTTGGTGGTGGCCAAGAGAATGGTACTGCATTGTGCCAAGTGTAAAGTTTGGTGTGGGGTTGTTTTCAATATAGCGTATATAGATATATAGATAAAGACATGGATATATAGACAGACAGACAGACACATACACATACATTAGATACATGTCTCCATGGCTCTAGAATCCAGTGGTGGTGTGCTTTCGACCCTTTGGATTGCGCTTGGTTAGGTAAGGCTTGGATGCAGCTGCTTGGCCTTGGAAACCCATTCCATGAAGCTCTTTATGCACTGTTCTTGAGCAAATCTGAAGACCACATGAAGTTTGGAGATCTGTAGCGATTGACTCTGCAGAATGTTGGCAGCCTCTGCACACTATGAGCCTCAGAGTCCGCTGACCCCGCTCTGTCATTTTACATGGTTTACCATTTTGTGGCTGAGTTGCTGTCGTTCCCAATTGCTTCCAGTTTGTTATAATACTACTTACAGTTGACTGTGAAATATTTACTAGTGAAGAAATTTCACGACAGGACTTGTTGTACAGGTGGCATTCTATCATGGTACCATGCTGGAATTCACTGAGCTCCTGAGAGCGACCCATTCTTTCACAAATGTGTGTAGAAGCAGTCTGCATGCCTAGGTGCTTGATTTCATACATCTGTGGCCATGGAAGTGATTGGAACACCTGAATTCAATTATTTGGATGGGTGAGTGAATACTTTTGGCAATATAGTTAGTGTATGTCTTTGGCAATGTTTAGTATAATGCAATCTTGGTATTTATTGGTATTTATCTACTATCTCAGACCACTAGACCCTACGTCTAGTGGATTAAGAAGATGCTAAACACTCATGCCTGCTACAAACATTGATCAGAATTGATGTGTGCATCTTGTGTTGTTTAAGACCCCTCCCAACTCTCTCACGCCATATGACATAAGGAACTGGATGATCCATACCACGACCACCAGACTAAGCAGCTGTTGAGCTACACTTGCTGCTACACTTATGTCCACAGACAACAATTTACAGATTATCTCATCTTGGCTGATGTCCCTTTATTCATTTCAAGACATAATGTTCAGTACGTACTGTGAATTATCAGATTACAAATGTCCTGTCCATAGTCCTCAATCTGGTTTGCCTGTACATAATGATAGAATTCTTGAGTTTGAAGATTGACTGATTATTTGAAATACATGTATTAGAGTAAATTAAAATAAAAAACAAGGCCTAGGTCTTTCAGTACAACATTAAGAACAGCATCACTGTGCTGATTTAAACATCAGTTTGCCTTATTGTTCCAGCTGTAAAAATCCACCTCATGCACACAGCACATGATTTGTTTTCTAATATTTCATTATTAGTGCACCTAGGTGGTCCCTAGAAGTAAAGAATCTCATTTGCAGTTGCTTCGCCGTGCATTTCCTCCGTTCTCTCTCTCTCTCTCTCTCTCTCTCTCTCTCTCTTGTCCCAATCCCTCGATTCTGCACAGTTTTTAACCAAGTTTGGGGGTCAGTGGTTACATAGGTCATGTTCAATGTCTTTGATTGAATCTTGTTTTGAGTGAAGAGCACCGCCTTCAGTTTGTTTGAATTTGGGATTTCCATGCGTAATCCTCATCATCTTGCACTAATCTGAGGCCACTGCATTCTCATGCTAACGTTCTCATTGCCAAACCTACGTCACCTCCTCTCTATGCAGCAGCATTACTCTACAAGAGGCAAAGTCAGGCACGGAGGCATTGAAGCTGCTCGAGAGAGAGGGAGAAGAGGAGAGGTGGCTGATGGAGTTGTTTTGCTCCCTGAAATGCTGGACTGGAAAGACAAGCAGCTGAATGCAAGTGAAAATGTCTTTGAGAGCCTTTTTATGTGACTTGTGAAAAATGAGGCTTGAATGAGTCGCTTGTTTTGTCACTTTTCATGTACTTTATGTTTTGGAGAAGTTTTGAAGCGCATTCTTGTGATCTCCTTTATTCTCTTTATTGACCATTGTCCCTTTGATGTTAAGGAGAAGAAAGTAAAAGTAATTCAGCTTTTCGAAGATGGCCGATGACTTGGAAGTTGTGGTGGCTTATTGAATCCTTTCAGGCTAGAACATTGCTCATTTCCATATCAGCTAAACAACTGAATATTAAGTCTAATAGATTTATGTGTTCAGCTGACCTTTAGTAGGCTCTTCCCTGTTGATTTGATTTAATTTGGCATGATTGTGCTAGAACCCTGCTTGCTGTGGTCTGTAATGTGGTGAGATTTTCCATTTTTTATAATTTTGGCACACGAGCCATGAAAGAGAAATGAAAAGAGATTGAGATTAAATGACTTTTCCTTGCACAATAATAACAATACAGAACTTATTGTTTGAGATGTTTGAGATGACTTTTGCTTTGTGACACTGGAAGTAGCCATTAGAGGTGGTCATGAAAGGATGCACATGATCAGCAACAATGCTTAAGTAGACTGGCATTCACGTGATGATTGATTGGTATTAAAGGGCCCAAAGTGTACCAAGAAAACATTATGCACACCACCTCTACACCACTGACAAACGATAGGTTGGGTCCATGGATTTGTGCTTTTGGCACCAATTTCTGACCCTACCATCTGTGTGCCTCAGCAGAAGAAGACAGTTCCAGTCTTCACCTGTCCAGGTTTGGTGAGCTTGTGCCCATTGCAGCCTCAGCTTTCTGTTCTTGGCTGATAGAAGTGTGGTTCTGGAAGAGAAGAGGGTTTTAGCCCATCTGCCTCAAGTTTTGATGTGTTGGGCATTCTGAGATGGTTTTCTGCTCACCACAGCTATACAGAGTGGTTACTGTAGCCTTTCTGATAGCTGTAATCAGTCTGTCTGTTCTCTCTTGACCTCTTTTATCAACCC